>BSBK01005576.1:0-270000 GCA_027943335.1 Chamaecyparis obtusa | reverse complement strand
ATCAATTGATAAGTAGGAGATATTTTCCACAGCAAGTCAAATTGTGATATTGTTATTAGGATTCAACTATGTAGTTTTTTGAGTCAAACTCATTGACCCATGTTTCATGAGTAGTGGTTCACATGAAACATGGGTCAATGAGTTTGACTCAAAAAACTACACAGTTGAATCCTGATAGCAATATCACAATTTGACTTGTTGTGGAAAATATCTCCTACTTATCAATTGATGAGCTTAAGGGGATTTCTAATGAGTGGTTCATAAGGAACAACACTTGGTGAAGGTTTTTCAAATGGGGTTGCAAGCAGAGTGGGTTTAACCATGGAGGAAACTTCATAGTTAAGCATGCTCAAGCTGGAGTAGTACTGAGATGGGTGACCTCCCAGGAAGTCCCGATGCTTCACCTCTGTGAGCATCACCTAGATCCAATGAGTGCTAAGTGTTCTATTCATTCTCATGAGAGATGGGTTCATGTGAACCACTACTCATGAAACATGGGTCAATGATTTTGACTCTAAAAACTACACAGTTGAATCCTGATAGCAATATCACAATTTGACTTGCTATGGAAAATATCTCCTACTTATCAATCTAAAAGAACTTAACAACTACATCCCCAAATATATGATACAACATATCACACTTGCATAAAAATGTGCACACAAGTATTGCAAGGGACACCATAACACACATGAAAAACTACTCAAGACTTCACCATTGGAAAAGCAAGGTGACATCGAAAAAAGACTAAAAATCATGGAATCACTTGCCACGAAGAAGTAATTAAAGAGAGATAGGAAGGATAAATCCTCCTCAACAATGATCAACTCGATCCATGATCACATTCTCTCACACAAGTCACCAAGATTATTTGAGAGAATCATCAACCTCCAATACACATTACACTAGGTTGACCAACTCAAGCCCAAACATTTTTGACACCATAGGAGTTACTAGCTCAAACTATAAATATACAACATCCTATAGTAACTTGATTATGCACAAGAGAAAGACTAAGGTACCCGAACACCAACCACTCATAGAGGAAGGCTTGAGACACCTTAGAGATGATCAAAAGTGGTTTTAATTACTTCACAAGTCTTTACAAGTCGTCACCATATGATGTGGACTTTCACCTCAATCCTAAGTACAACAATTGACCTTCTAACAAGACATGCATATTGAAGTAGTCGATACCACAACCTAGCATTGGATACATAAATGTATGTTCTCCAAACACTTCAAGGCCCAAAAATAAACTTTTTTTAACAAGTTTTACTTGTTTGAGGCCTCAAAAACCTTACCGAAATTTTTTTGAAGACACTAATGCCCCACGCAGACTTAGGTTCCCAACTAGGGCATTAGCATGCTAGAGGGAAAAAAGTGTGGTCTTGGTGCATTGGAGTCCTTTGGGTTCATCTTTGTCATATGGGCATGCTAGTGTTCATTTGATGCATTAGTGTCATTGCAAAATCACACCCGCATTGTCATCCTCCTAATGCACATATGTCATGATGAATGAGAAAGATGAAGGTAGGGACTAATCCCAAAAACATAAAAAATGTGTTGTACTAATCGAAAAGGGTTCCCACAAATCCTCAAGAACACAAAAACACCTAGAAGACTCACGAGAGAAGAAAAGAGATTGACTCCCCTTGACACTAGATGCTATTAAGAAATGAAAGGATATGATAGGGAGATGCACAATGATATTTATGACATTCTAAACTCCTTCCCTAAGAAAAAACATGCAAGGGAACAACCATATTATTCTTAAATAAATTTACAACATTTTACAAGATACTTTGAAATGTCTCCAACATACCAGAAAATGTCCAAACACAACATAGTCACCACTACAAGTCAAGAAAATGACACGAGAGATAAAAAAAACCCTCCAAGATGTCTCTAAACAATACTAGATTCATTTTAAACCCAAAGGAAGATTCCTAATCATATTAACATTATGCAACACTCAATATTGAATACAAGATGCAAGGTTTCTCATTCTTTGTACCAATACCAAAACAATTTTACATAGAATAGGACTCAAACCTCCTTGAAATTATACATTTTTATGAATTTAAACAACAAGAGAATGGAGAAAATGCATGATAATAATCCATTTAGCATGCTCAATCTTCTATCCTTCAAAGCCCAATAATGGTGTACACAACACCCAACCATGTCAAACTAAATGTCTCACTCCCTCTATGCTAAAAAATATTCACAAAGGTTGCAAAAACTCACACACGCAAGGCATAATATGAAGTTAAGATAGAAAAGTAACTTCCTACTTTAACCTTGATAGGAGGGTTATGCAATTATTTTTAGATTTTTATAGAAATTATAGAAACTTAACATAAATAAACATAACTAGCATGCATTTAAGAACATAGTGATTTACATGGGGAAAACCCTTTCAGGAGAAAACCCCACACTCCAAAATCCAACATATTATTTAGAAACTAGCAATAGAATATAATATACTTGTAGAGAAATATTATCATAGGAGTATCACTATCTAGAGAGCTAGAGACAATTTAATGGCTATAAGAATCTTACTCATAGCTTCCATCTCGTGCACTAATATATAGGAGATACAATACATGAAATCATCAAGAAATATAAAAAAACCATGAGCTAAAACTAACCAAAAAGTGGCACCCAACTTATCTATAATCCAAGATGCCCAATGGCATGTCAAAACACACACCAACATGTGTAACTTGTACTTTTATAGCTCATTATGTGTCCAACGGGTTTGTATGTTTCCTATTTAAGGAGATCCAACTTGCAGAGGACATAACTTTGACCTGGGTGTCTAATTGACAAACTATTTGAAGCACCTATAAGCTCGTGAAGTGTTATTAAGGAATAACCTACTACACTAGTCCCAATGAATTTTAAGCCCATCTAGAGCTCTCCAACCCTCAAAATTGACTTTGAAACTTTCAAACCAAATTTAAAAAATGTAAACTTTAATATCTTCAAATCTAGACATGATCTCACAATGAAAATTTACTTTTTAATTTATCCAATTTGTTGCTCAAATGAGAAAAAAATTAGACCAACTTGTGATCAAATGTAAACTTAATATGAATAGTAACCTTATGTAAATGCAAGGTTGACACAACATTTTCCTAACATTCTCCCACTTGTTGAGAAATTTTCAATAGAAAAGGAAGTATCTACACCATAAGTTAATCTCTGTAGGCCATGAGGGTCATAGATTGTAAACACCATCTAAACTTCTCTATGCTCACAACATTAGTTAAATAATATGATACATTCACTAAAGTCTCTACCTTAACCATATTCAACATACCACCATCAACTATATCTCTGAGAAAATGATACTGAACATCAATGTGTTTGACCCAGGCATAAAAAGTCAAGTTCTTATCTAGGCATATCACACTTTGACTGTCACAATAATTGTCACTAAACCTTGTTTTATTCCAATATCTTAATACAGTCTCTTAAGACAAATGAATTATGTACAAGAATGAGTAACTATCATTTACTCAACTTCGGTAGTGGACAAAGAAACCAAAACCTAATAATTATTCATTCAACTTATTGCACCACCAAATAATGTACACACATAAGCACTTGTGGATCTTCTACTATCAATATCACTTTTCTAGTCTAAATCCATATGATCATGAATATCAAGGGAAATTTTATCTCCTATCAAATTACAATGTTAACACAAAGAATACTCTGAGGTACTCTTCAAATATCTAAAAAAATCTGTAACTGCATCCCAATGAACTCTACCAAGATTAAATATATATCTGAAAATAACTCCCATGTCTTGGGAAGTATCTTAGAATCTAGTATTATGCTCATATCTTCCACCTCAAATGGGTATGTAGGAAAATATGAAGAAAATAACTTTGATCCAACTATAAAAGGAATATAGAATGGTCTACAATCCTACATGTTAAACCTCTGTAAAATTGAATTCACATACTTTTGGCATATCTTTTTCCTTTACATATGAATAACATATCATCAACATATAATGCAATGTAAAGGAAATGATCACCATCAAATTTTAATAAACACAATGATATAAATTAGAACACTCAAATCCATCAAATTTTTGGTACCACATCCTAGGACTTTGATTAAAGCCATACAAAGAATTTTTTAATTTAAAAATAAAATTACTTGTATTTTTTAACATGGTGATTTGGTTGTCTTATAAATATCCTCCTCCAATCATTATGAAGGAAAAAAGTTTTCACATCCATTTTCTCAACCTCTAAATAATTGGTAGCAACAATAAAAAGAAAGAATATAATGGATGTCATTTTTGCAGCAAGAGAAAATATCTAACCATAATCAACACCCTCAACCTGAGAGTAGCCTTTAGCAACCAAATTTTCTTTATAATTCTCAATACCTATGTGTAAACGAATCTTCTTCTTAGATATCCATTTTGAACCAACAAGTTTTCATCTTTCAGATAATCACAAAAAATCTCATGTATCATTTTTTCAAAGCCACCATTTCTTCATCCATATCATTATTTTGTAATTATGCATCATTTATACATAATGCCTCTTCTACAAATCTATTTTCATCTATGCTAATATTAAAATAAAAAATACATCTCTAATCATTAGGTGAATACTTTTAAGGTGGTTGTTTATGCCTTTACATAGAAATTCGAACAAGTTAAGTTAGAGGTTCTTCATCCTAATTGTTAGCTTGTGGTGACTAATCAGGAAAGTACTATCCAGGAAAGTACTGTACACTTTTCCTCCCGACCTCGCCGACTACTTTTTTCAGTTATTTGGGCCGACTACTTATAACTCATTCTAACCCTAAAGCGGGAAAATATTGTATAATATGGCTTAGGGTTAGGGATTTTTTTTTCGATGTATGATTTTAGTACTTGCGGCTGTACACACTAAAATATGCACTTCTATGAACCATTACATGCAAGGTTGCTCAAGAATGAGGCCTCACAAAGCGGCTCATAGCTCTCTATGCATGGAGTTGCAAGGGATTATGAGTTTTGCTCTCAGCTAGAGCTACAAGAAGGTGACCTTGCTAGTCAACCACACAATGAGAGATTCAAGTGAAGACAAGGGCAACAATGCCAATATCTCCAAGAATCTAAATGGAAATGAAATGCAAATGCAACTAGTATGAATGTGCAAACTAAGCTAAATGATAACAATGCAATGCTTGAAAAGAAATCTAATCTATGAAAGGAAATAGCAATAGATTACAAATCCTTCCTATTTAGACTATGTGAGATTGCATAAAAGGAAATCTACACTAAGAATGCCATGAATGCAACTATGAAAGCAAACTAAATGAAATGCAACTAAGAATGTCAAGGCTTCAAAGCTTGAGTGTCTTCAAAGAGAGCTCCAAAACCTGCAGCATAACAATAGCATAAAACAAGGATATGCAAATGAAGGAGAGAGCTCTCCTTTTATAAGAAATGAGGTGAAATGGACCATGGAGATTAAGAGGCAAAAAGTCTTAATCAGCGGTGGAGGTTGAAAGAGGAGCAATCCATGTGCACAAACATCCTCCAATGAGAGTGAAGTGTTGACTTTTGAGCCTCATGTGAGACAAAAGTGCCTTTTTCCCTTTTTATAAAATAGGAATAATGTTTTATTTGTGCAACTTAGGATAAGAGGAAAGTGGGGCTTTTTATTTAATTGAAAGGGGAGGAAATATTCCTTTTAATCAAATAAAGACTTAGGATAAATGGTTAGCCCAAGGATAAAAATCCAATATATGATCGAATTTAGGATTTGATCAAGAAATTGATATTGTTGAAAATATTGATTATTGATCAAAATGATTCAGGGTTGATAAATCAAATAAATGGGGCCCAAAGTCTAGGCGACCATTTTAGGGTGCATACATTTGCCCCTCTTTGACTAATGTGTGATCGATTTGGGAACACATGTAGTCAAAGAATGAAGTTGAAATGTGAGATTGATTTGGGATCACAAAACAACTCAGATATGAGGTCAATTTGGGATCACATCTGGACAAACATAAACAAAATCTTAGACCAACACCGTCGCTGCTAGGTGCAAATCAAGCTTTAGACAAAACTTATCACCGTCGCTGCTAGGCAATAATCAATGTCTAAAAATGGGAGATAAGAATCTCAAATTTTGAGCAAAAGCTCACAAAAGATGTCTGAATCAAGAGAATCAAGAGAATTAGGGATGAGAATCCCATAAATACTGCCCCCTCGGAATCGAAATCGAAATCTGTTAGAGGAGAGACAACAAAATGGATAAAGATTTGATCAAATCATAATCGAATGTAAGGGTCAAATAGGTTAACCATTAGGCAATGAAACATGCCCCAGTGAGGAAGTAGAAGAATAGAAATAGAAGACTAGAAATAGAGTGGATGAAAGACTAGAAAATTTGAAAGACATGGAAAGGAAGAAATTCCACCGGAAATCAAATTATGCCTGAAAAGGTCAATCAACTGCGCAGAAGGGGGGAAAGAATTTGAAATGTGATTTTGACTATGAAGATGACCTCGGATTTCGATTTCGAGTCCGAAAATGGATCCAGGACGTCGAAATTAGCTAGGGGTGCAATTTTCGCGCAATTCCGAGGTGTTTTGAAAATTAGGTCAAAAAGTCAAAATGCTATAAAAGGGGTCAAAATGTCATTTTCAAAAATCATTTGTCTTTTAGTGATTTGAGAATTTCAGAGCTTTAGAGAGAGAAAATGGCTCAGCAAGCAGAAGTTCCCGTCCACAGGCATCGATTCGAGCGCGCCCGGTTGCATAACCGGCCACCACACTATCCTGCCCCGGTATGTTTTCGAAAAATTTGAGCTTTTTTTATCATTTCTAGCATTTAATAGCTTTTTTAGCACGTTTTTTTCAAATTTTAAATTTCTAAATTTTTGGTTGTGCGAAATATCGCGCGATACTTTAGAAGTATCGCGCGCTTTGGGGAGAAGTATCGCGCGATACTTCACGTGCCCCAAAAGTATCGCACGCTTTGGGCATCAGTATCGCACGATACTGGGCGAAAGATCGCGCGATAGAGGGTGAAGTATCGCTCGACATAAGGTTTATCGCCCTACTATAGGGAGAAGTATCGCACGATATTTCTCCAAAAAAAAATATCGCCCAGTTGAAAATTTTGATATTTAATGCATTTTTGAGCAAAAATGACATGGGTCTAGACAATGTTACGTTTTTAAGATGTTTTATACTGAGTTTTTTTGGACATCCATCATGATATGTACTAACAACGGGTTTGGTTTTGGCTTGCAGGAGGTTTTTCCGGCGCTCATCATCAGAGCGCCGAAGGTGACAGGATTACGGTGTGTCCGAGATCTGGATGATCCGGGCAATGCCGATATCAGGGCTATGGGATTCTGGTATCTGCTGAGATACCCATATATCCGAGCAGACCATGGGTTGTTGACTGCGCTGGCCGAGAGATGGCACAGCGAGCACAACACCTTCCATCTACCTACTGGAGAGGCATCGATCACCTTAGAGGACGTCTATAGGATCCTCCGAGTTCCATGCCACGGAGAGCCTGTAAGTATAATCATGTTTTGAGATATAATCATAAATGTAATATTTTCATGAGATGAAAACTAACATGATTTATGTGTTTGTCACAGGTGTACTATGATCAGGACGTCACTGAGGGGCGCCGATTGATTCAGGAGATGTTTCAGGATGTGACCATCCTAGACAGGCATGTCAGCTGGGAGCGACTGCTTGATGACTTCGGCCGAGACTATCCGGTGCCATGTATTGTGGCATCGATCATTTCACAGATCCTGATGACTGATCGCAGTCAGAAGGGATTCCCGCTCGGATGGGGCAGACTACTGGTAGACTTGGTAGGCAGGCCTCGACGGATGGCATGGGGGCCTGCGATCTTAGCAGAGATGTATCATGAGCTGCATGAGATCGTCTACAAGGACGGTCGGACATGGGCGTGTGGTGCCATCTTGGCACAGGTATGGGCATGGGAGCACATTGCTGTAGTGCGTCCCAGGGTTCAGCCGAGGGAGAGGAGGTACCCATTCATTTATAGGTACATCGGATTTATATCACATGCCCATTCAGGGGATGTGACCTACTATCGGCGGATTCTGGATGAGATAGCCTCATTCACATGGAGGCCATACAGGGAGGTGGAGGTTTGGGGGGATGTTGCAGAGGAGCTGAGCTATATGCTGTGCAGTCGGCCACTGGTAGGTCGATATGCAGATATCATAGAGAGGTTTTGCATCAGTCGGGTGTGGCGGCAGTTCGGGAGGCAGCAGCGAGTCTCGACAGAGACTACTACTTATGCCAGAGCCAGGGATGAGGAGGGACATGGGTGGCTACCCATGTTGGATTATCAGCAGGCTGTCGCAGAGACAGCAGCTATCAGGAGCAAGCCTTGGGATTATTTCCCAGATGTGGCAGACGCAGGGGCTGATGGAGCCTACAGAGCAGAGTGGCGGAGGGTACCATTCCCTCGATTTACAGTACCAGATGCTCAGGTGCCAGCGCCGGGAGGAGAGGGAGGAGAGGGAGGGGACGGAGGAGACGGAGGGGACGGAGGAGAGGAGGGAGGAGATGGAGGGGATGGCGGGAGGGGGAGAGGGAGGAGGATGGAGAGAGGAGAGGGGTCGGGATCAGGTGGCCGGAAACGGTCACGAGGACAGAGATCAGCCACTCCTGAGGAGGAGGCGAGACCAGCCCGCCGGCAGGTAGAGGTACAGCAGGAGCAGCCTGCGGGGGGAGAGGACCTGAGAGCCCTGATACAGGCTCGGGAGACCGAGATACAGCAGCTGCGGACCACCATAGCTGTGAGGGATCAGCAGATCCTGGATCTGAGGGCAGAGCGGGATCAGCAGATAGCTGATCTTAGAGCAGAGATAGCACGCCGTGAGGCGATGGCACAGACCGAGGCACTGGAGCTCCAACGGGAGTCAGCGAGGGCTGCTTACTATCACGGATTATATCTGCAGGCCGTCCCAGAGGGTGAGAGAGCACCATCATACTCTCAGCGGGCAGGGGTATCAGACGTGGCATTTGATAGGAGAGCTATGCCTCCTCCACCACCACGAGCTCCTCACGAGGGTGGCAGCGAGTCTTAGGGTTAGGTCTTAGGTTGTTTGGACATATTTTGAGACTTTTGATCCAGATTTTGAGATCTCATATTGTATATCACGACATTTATTGATTTATGAGATTACTGGATGTTCGATGTATCATGTGTATTTGTCTCACTTGTGATGGATGTATCAGTTTATGTATATTGTCTTGTCATTTTGCTCAAAATGCTTATGTATGTGCTTATGTATGTTCTCTCTCATAGTTGTATGTTTAATTCTCATATGTATGATGTAGACTTATGTTTTTTGAAAATGACGGTTTGTAATATAGATATGATGATGTGATTAACCCCTTGTGATGAACAGGAATAGGTTCGAGATGAAAAAGACAAGGAGCGAAAGACATGATCAAGAAGGGGAGAAAGTGAGCGCAGTTGACTAACAGGTCCATGTAGGATGAAAAGGAGAGCTCTCTCCATGTGCAAGATGCAAGACTAGACTAACATGACCCTAAAAATGCAAGCTACTATGAAAGTGGTTGACTTGCAAGGTCACAACGCTTATAGACATCTAATTATCATCATCGAGCGTTATTGGTAGCGTCGTAAGATCATACAATGCACACTAGCATTACTATGTGGATATGAATATGATCTCTATCAGATAGAAATGTGGAAATCTTACCTAGGCATCAAAGACATATAGGTCAAGATGACTAATGCAGTAAGATTACCTAAGTTTGATATGGCGAGATTATGCTTGTATCAAGACACATGAAAGTCAGGATAGCTAAAAGCATGCACTCGCAAAACAGTCAAGGATAATACCTTGTCAATCCATAGTGTCAAGTAGGACCAGCATAAATGCTCATGACAGTTAGGATCAACAAAATATACCCACAAGCAGATAAAGAAAGAAAACATGTTCTCATTCCCTCAGTCTTCTAGCTATGCATCATCGAAAACTTCTCAGGGAGAGATCACTCATCAAAAGAAATCCTCATAGACAGCACACAAAGAAAAATAAAGTCATCATATCGCCAGCGAGTTGATTGTTTAAGTGCGTGTGTGTTGGTCATAGAGTCAAATTCTGAGTATCTTATCGGCAAATGGGAAATATCGCATCATACTGTGGA
Source organism: Chamaecyparis obtusa (assembly GCA_027943335.1). Classification (NCBI taxonomy): domain Eukaryota; kingdom Viridiplantae; phylum Streptophyta; class Pinopsida; order Cupressales; family Cupressaceae; genus Chamaecyparis; species Chamaecyparis obtusa. The sequence goes on along the minus strand of BSBK01005576.1, from coordinate 259,785 downwards.
CTATTGGGTAAGACATCTGATAAGTGTTAAGAAACACTCGACGCAAGGGTAGTGTTGAAAAACACTGTTTGGGGTGGTGTTGAAAAACACCTGTTGTGAAATGCCCCAAGAGACAAACGCACCAAAAGGACCTATGCGAATAGTTATGCCCCCTAGACAAAGACAAAGACCAATTCTAGACTAAGCCAAATAAGGTTAAGGCATGATGGAAAGTGGTTAAGTGTCGAGGACGCATGCTAACAAATAGGGGTACAAAGGCCTCAAGTAGCGCCTGTTTCCAGGTTTTCACCACTTGGAATCATTTTTTTCATTTTTTCATTTTTTTGGATTTTTGCTACCAAGGCGCCTATTGCTAGGTTTTCACCAAGGCACTTTTTCTATTTTTTTGTATTTTTGAATTTTTTTAATTTTTTGTATTTTTTTCAGGACTTTTTATGCTTTTTAAGATTTTTTTCAGCATCATATATCAATTTTTTTGGTATTTTTTTCAGGACCAATAAGATATATACAAAAGATGCCCCCAGACAGAATGGGCATCAAGGATAGAACTTCTTAAGGTGCACAATGTTGATGGGATCAGGGAGCTGTTCTCCATCAGGATCTGACAGTAAATACGCACCAGTACCAAAAGCAGCTGTGATGACATATGGTCCAAGCCAGTTAGGTTCAAACTTGCCCTTTTGCTCTCTGTTTTGTTGGTTCTTAGGGTTTTCTCGTAAAACAAGATCACCTATTTGAAATTCTCTAGGGCGAACCTTCTTGTTGAATGCCTTGGACATACGTTTCTGATACGCTCTCATATGATCAAAGGAAGCCTTACGCTTCTCATCTAGAAGTTCTAGTTCCTGCAACCTCATGGCGCGGTAATCCTCATCTGTAATCAAACCTTTGAGTGAGACTCTGAGGGATGGTATCTCGACTTCTAAAGGTAATATTGCTTCAGCGCCATAGGTGAGAGAGAAAGGAGTGGCTCCTGTAGGTGTACGAATACTTGTTCGGTAAGCCCATAGTGCTGGATTGATTTGCAAGTGCCAATCCCTACCATTCTTGTGTACTGTTCTATGAAGAATCTTAAGAATGGTTTTGTTAGAAGCTTCTGCCTGTCCGTTTCCTTGTGAGAAATATATGGAGGACCAATGTTGCTTGATTTTAAACTTTTTGCATAGGTGCTTTAGGTCTTTATTCTTAAATTGACCTCCATTGTCAGTAATGATCTCAGAAGGCACTCCAAATCGGCAAATGATATGGTTCAAGATGAACAAAGAAATGGTCCTTCCTGAAGCAACAGAAAGTGGTACGGCCTCCACCCATTTTGTGAAGTAGTCAGTGGCAGTAATGATGAACTTGTGTCCACCTGATGAGTTGGGGTGAATTTGCCCAACCAGATCAAAGGCCCAGCGCTGAAATGGCCAATGAGAAATAGAAGGGATTAGCTCCCTACCCGGAGCATGAATCAGATTGTCGTGTTTCTGACATTTTTCACATGACTTAGCAAAGGTGACTGCGTCTATCTGCATTGTGGGCCAATAATATCCCGCCCTAAGCAACCTTCGGGCCATGGCAAGACCATTAGAATGCCCACCACAAATGCCCTCGTGGATGTCAGCTAACGCTTGGTTGGATTCCTCCTTTTCCAAGCACCTAAGGAGTGTCCCATCTAAACCCCGTCTATATAAGTCACCAGAGATGAGGGTGTGGTGAGAGGCGTTACGGATGAGGTTTCGACGTTCGGAGTGGGTGAATGTGTCAGGGATGATGCCATCACGAAGATATGAATAGATAGCACCATATCGGGAGGACTCGTGTGTGATAATGGCACAAATGACACGGCTTTCAGATGAGTCAAAGATGGGATGGTGTAGCTCTTCCACCAGGAATTCAAATCTGGATTCATGTGTCTCCAACTGAAGAAGTGAAGCCAATGTGGCCATGGCGTCTGCAGCTTTGTTCTCTATCCTAGGGATTTGTTGAAACGTCACAAAGGTGAAATAGCGTTTCAAAGAATCAACCATCTTTTTATAGGGTATCAATTTGTCATCCTTGGTTTGATACTCTTCATTGACTTGGTTGATGATTAGCTGAGAATCCCCAAAGACATGTAATTCTATGATATTCCATTCTATAGCCATTTTCAAGCCATTAGTTAAAGCTTCATATTCTGCAATATTATTGGTACATGGGAATAATAGTTTATAAGACTTCGGAATGTTGTACCCATGTGGAGAAACAAATAACACTCCAGCACCTGATCCATTTTGCATGCGGGAGCCATCAAAGAACATTGTCCAAGTGCGAGTAGTGGTATATAAGATGTGTTCATCTGGGAATTCCACTTGGACTGGCATACTATCCTGGATTGGAAAATTAGCTAATTGGTCAGCAATAGCTTGCCCTTTTATTGCCTTCCTTTCAACGTACTCTATGTCAAATTCAGTGAGGACCATCATCCATTTAGCAAGTCTACCCGTCAGGGCAGCCTTACCAAGCAAGTATTTAAGGGGATCAATTTTGGCAATCAAGTGTATGGTATGTGCAAGCATGTAGTGGCACAACTTTTGAGAAGCAAACACCACCGCGAGACAAGATTTCTCAATATTATTGTAATTGATCTCATAAGAGACTAGAGTACGGCTGATATAGTAGATGGCCCGTTCTTTCCCAGTATCATCTGTTTGAGCCAATAATGCCCCCAGGGAAGTGTCTGTAGCTGAGATATATAGAAGCAATGGTTTCCCTGGAATAGGAGGCATTAAGATCGGAGGATTAGCCAAGTATTGTTTGATCTGATCTAGGCTCTTTTGACAATCCTCGTTCCAAAAACAAGAAGCACCCTTATGCAATGTCTTGTTGAAGGGTTGCGCTCTATCTGCAAGCTGAGAAATAAACCTCCTAATTGATTGAAGACGTCCTTGAAGACTTCTCATTTGGCTGATATTTCGAGGAGGTGGCATATCTAGGATTGCTTGGACTTTTTCGGGATCAACCTCGATACCTTTTGCTGATATTATGAATCCTAAAAGTTTGCCTGAGGTGACGCCAAATGCGCACTTCTTCGGATTCAATCTGAGTTGAAATTGTTCCATACGATCTAGAATTACTTCTAGATCATTGAGGTGTGTGTCCCTTTTTCTTGATTTTGCCAGGGTATCATCCACATAATCTTCCATATTTTTGTGCATCATATCATGAAAGATAGTTGTCATAGCTCTTTGGTAGGTTGCTCCTGCATTCTTTAACCCGAATGGCATGACGTTCCAACAATAGGTTCCCCATGCGCATGTAAAGGCTATTTTCTCTTGGTCTTCAGGAGCTATTTTGATTTGATTATACCCCGAGAAACCATCCATTAGGGAATATATGTCATAGCCCGCCGTCATGTCCACTATCATGTCAATGTTTGGAAGTGGAAAGTCATCCTTTGGGCATGCTTTGTTTAGATCTCTAAAATCTGTGCAGACACGAATGGACCCATCATGTTTGGATACCGGTACTATGTTTGAGATCCATTCTGCATAATCGATGGCTCTAATAAATCCAGCTTTCAAAAACTTTTCTAATTCTCCTTTGACAAGTAGAGCTATATGTGGATGCATTTTTCTTAGTCTCTGTTTGACTGGCTTGACTCCTGGAGCTATAGATAAGTGATGCATTATGAGATTTGTGTCAAGCCCTGGCATGTCTGAGTAGGTCCATGCAAAATTAATTTTCTTTTTCTGTAAAAACTGTACATATGCCTTGGTCTCTTCCTCTGATAAAGACTGAGCAAGATGGACTACCTGAGGATTTTCTTCTGTGTTTAGATTGACCGGCTTTGTTGGTTCAATCAAGATTGATGATCTATCCTGGAAATAACTCGGCAAGTTATTAAGTACCCCATCCTTAGGTGCCTCAAAGAGGTTTTCACCTTTGGATGCGTCATTTCTTTTTACTATTTTTGGTTCTGACACCGCCACAAAGTGGTTTTCGCCATCAGACCTATTTTTCTTTTTCTCTTTTGTTTTGAGACTGAGGTACTTAATATCAGGCTCCGTCATGCTGGTTGTTGGTTCACTGGTGGAAGAAGCCACGGGTTCGAGAGCATTCAGATAGCAAGCAATTTCGTAATCATTGCGAAATGTGAGGAATGTGGGCTCGTGGTGGCGCTGGGGCCAGTCAATCAGGTCAAAGTGAACAAGGGGCAAGTCAATGGTAGGTTCGATGTTGTGAATGTGAAAGGTGTCATCTCTGGTGACCATATAATCGGAGCTCATCAAGTCTTCTCCTAAGATACCTGAATTGGGGCTCATCCTATCAAACGAAGCATCGTCTACTAAGGTGATTTGAGGAGGGCAATCCTCTAGTCTGACACTAGGATCGTTAGTTGCATCGGGTTGGGTACTATAGGCGTGGATAATATCCACATCTAGATCAATTGTTGCATCTGAAAGCGAATCCCATTCATATTCATGGGAGTCTGTCTCTGAGTCATCATTTAGGCCTCGTGATGTAGAAGCCTCAAGGTTAGGGAGGGTTTCCCCCTTTCTAGTATTGGTACTATCCGTCGCAGCTAGGACAGTAACATTTTCCTTTGTCGATCTAGAAGTCACACAATCACTATCCGTCGCAGCTGGGATAGTAGGATTATTAAGCATCAAATCTGTGGAATCTCCCCAAAGGAGATTCGTGGAGGGCACCCAATCATCAGACACATCTTGTTGGTTGGAGAGATCGGGTGTATAATCTGCATCACTATCACTGTCCGTTGGAGCTGGGACAGGGATACCTTTCTGCTTCTTATTCTCAAAACCTAAGCCGATCGTGGACTTATTTTTGCGTCCGAAGAGAGCATGATCAAGAGGCTCAGCTTTAGCATCCAGCCTATGACTAAGGGGACCAAATCCCGGATATCCCATATTTTTGACCAGTGTATATCCTTTCCCATAAGTTTCAGGTGAAGGAGCAAAATTCTCATTATGTTTGTATTTCTCTTCGTGATATATCCAGTTCCTTACAGCAACTTCCTCTTTCTCTTCTTGAATGGGGACCGAAGACTCAACAAATTTCCCAAATAACGTCATTGCTGATGATGAAGGTTTCACATTTGGGGAGGGTCTCCCATAAGACCTAGGAGAGATTGGCATTTTTGTAAAAGAATCAATCTTATAATCTCCCATCCCAAGGTCCATGGTCTTGAATTTCTGCTTGCATTGTTCAAGTGAACTACTAGGATTGTCAGCTTCTCTATTCAAAGGTACATGTGATCCCGCAGAAATGTTATTAACTGATAGAGCACTGTCTCCCGGGATGCAAATTTCTACACCATTATGGGGGAACTTAACACACTGGTGATATGTCGATGGGACTGCCTGCATTTCGTGAATCCATGGCCTACCTAGCAAAATATTGTAGGCGAGAGGTCCAACATCAACAATTTGGAATAATATGTCTCTTTCTACAGGACCAATACGAATAGGCAAAACAGCCAATCCCTTAGAACTTCTTTCTGCTTCATCATATGCTTTGATTGTGATTCTTTTCTTTGTGTCAATGACGTTCTCAGAATACCCTAGAGCTAGCAGCAAACTCAGAGTACAAATATTGAGCCCCGCACCCCCATCTATCAGTACACGTCTAACACGGGTTTTATGGATCATGACCTCGATGTGTAAGGCCAAATTATGTGGGTGACTAATGGATTTGTCGTCTTCTTCTGAGAAGGTGAGGAAATGAGGGCTAGCCAAATGATAGACCATGTTTTGGAATTGGTCGATATCTAAGTTATTAGGGACATTGGCTGCTCGCAAGGCATCCTCGAGGACGCGCTTGTGCTTAGGAGATAATTCTAAAAGCTCAAAAATGGATATCTGAGCGGGTGTTCGTTGTAGTTGGTCAATAAGGTTATAATTGGAATCAGGACCAACGACGGGTTTTGGAGGAGCACCTTTGGACATGGGTTGTTTAGACTTGCTAGTGCTAGGACCTTTGATGATAATGGGTGCTTGAGCCTGACCCCTAGTGACAACATTGAGGGACCGGGGCATTCCTTGTGTGTGAGGACCTCTTATCACCACAGCGGGTCTTTCATTAGTCATAGGAATTGAGTCCACATTATGTCCATAAGGATCTTTCTTTCTCACCATGTTGATATTATCGTCAGCCACTTCAAGCATGTTAATCACATTATCAGCGTGTGTGTATGTATAGTTAATAGCCGCCTTGCCATTCTTACTAGAATTCTCTCCTTTTTCATATTTAGGCAAGGGCTCTTTAAAGGCTTTATGGTCTGCATTAGTAGTTAACCCATCCACTTGTAATTGTCCTTTCTCAATAAGGTCTTGGACAAGATGCTTGAGTTTGAAACAATTTTCTATGTCGTGTCCAATCCCATTATGGAAAACACAAAAAGCCTTAGCATCCCACCAATGAGGTAAAGGATCTGGTATTCGATGTTTTGTAGGATCCTGTGGGTGCGCCAGATTATGAGCAACTAGTGTCTTAAAAACATCTGCATAGGATTCTCCCAATTTAGTGAATTGTCTTTTCTCCGTTTTAGATCTCTTTTGATACTGAGGTTTGTCTTGTGGCGTTGACGATGTTTGCAACTTCATAGCTTGAACTGCATGAGAGAGATTAAGAACTCCTTCATTTTTGACTTGAGATGAATCAACAACTCCGTCGTTGACGACTTGCTTATTTTTGTTCCAAAAAGAGTTCTTTTTGTCCTTGTTACCATTAGTATTGTTATTTTGGCTATTGTTGTTATTTGTTGGTTTAGCCAAAATTCCTTGTTCTTTTAGGACATCCTCAATGCGACATGCCACCTCTACCATAGTATCAAAAGAATTAAATGGAATCTTCTTGACTTCATACTTGAGTTCTGGTATTAGATTGTTCACAATGATATCAATTCTCTCTTCTTCAGGGATTGTCCTTGGGTATTTCGAACACAATCACCTCCATCGTTGCAAAAAAGTGACAAAAGATTCCCCTTGATTTTGCTTAAGTTTACACAAATCAAGCATGGTGACTGACCTAGATAAATTGTAAGCAAAATGTTGCACAAATCTTTGGACAAGTTCTCTAAATGTCCTCACTGGAGGGGAAAGGTTGGTGAACCACTCCATGGCTTGACCTTTTAAACTCCTTGGGAATAATCTCAGCAAGTAGGAGTCTTCGTGGTGAAAGGAAAAGCTCATTATGTAGAATTGTCGAACATGGTCATGAGGGTCACCCGTGCCATCATATTTGTCGTATGTTGGGAATTCAACTTTCTTAGGAAATTCTACCATCACCACACTTTTGTCAATGGGATTAGGACATATGGAGTCCAAATGAAATGTACTCTTGGGAGCCTTCATTCTGTCTATATCCTTTTGCATTTGTAAGATTAACTCATCAGTTGAAGGATTCTGTTTCTTGATTTTTTGGTGAATATCAAAGTTATATGGAACTTTAGCGCCTTTGTTGATAAGACTTTCTAAAAATTGGTCTTTGTTTTGTTCCACGTATTGCTCCACATAGGCTTGAAAGGATGGTTCTTGTTGCATAGTCATGAAGTCCATATGATCAGATTTAGCATAACTGCCTCCATGTTGTGAGCCATGATGTGCTCGTTGGGAGGGTTGCTTTGAATGTCTATGAGACGATTGTCTCCTATGATGGTCATATCTTGAAGTCCTTCTTCCTTTAGGACTTGGGGATCGTGAGGGTGTCTTTGATCTTCTTCGAGGGCTAGGGGAAGGGGTAGATGGGGGCGAGTTGGTCCCACTATTGGCTCCCCTCCTGTTAGATCGATTTTGGAGTTGTTGTGCATAGAGTCTATCTTCTTCTTCTTGGGTGACTCTTTTCTGTATATCCAACAATGCACGTTCCTCTTCCTCTAGTTGTCGGAATTTTTCCTTTTTTGCAGCCTGTTCATCTAAGTAGGCTTGCTTCTCTCTCTCAATGCTTCTTAATCTTGTATTTGCATATCGAGAAGTGTCCTTAAGTGGGGAGGTTTGTCTTGAATGCCTTATTGCATTAGCTGCGTTGATATGGTGATCACCAGATTCATTGTTCTGGTCTTCGTGTTGTGACCCTGAATCTGAGTGGGCTGACTTATGCTGTCTTTCAGCTCGTTGATGAGCATCAAAATACCTCGCGTTGTTAGGAGGTGACCCGGGTGGACTGGCGTGAGAAGAACCACCATACTCTCCTTTGTGTCGTTGAAAGATATCCTCGAGAGTTTGATTCATGGCTTCTCTTTGTTGTCGGGTGAAAGTGTAACTCATGTCCATACTTGATGAAAGTGGTATGAAAGAGGTGCTCACTTCACTAGGGTTAGCTCCTGGATTAAAACAAACCTCAGATTCACTCTTAGGAGATTGGTCAAAAAGGGGTCCTTTTCCCTTAGGTTGTCGACGGGTCTTGATAGGTGGTAACTGGCTAAAGGCAACAGGGGGTCGCTTCCCTTGATTAACTTGGTACCTTGTCGTAACTGACATGAAAGAGAGATATTCTCAATGATAAGGTGACCTTTCAAAGTGTCAACACCAAACTAGGATAATCGAAATCCTCTATTGTCCAAAGAAAGATGAAAAAAAGAAAAGAAAGGGGGCTTTACCAACACTGTCAAAGAGGTGCTTCAAATCAAAGGGTGACTACCCTTGCACTTTTTGAATCAGGAGGTTGGACTAGGCCAAAAGATAATTGAAAATGAAAGCGATTTGGACAATAAGAGAACTGAAATTTTCCCAGAATATAGCTAACACTTTTAAAGATGAACCTTGGCACCAAGAATGGCTTTCTAACTTGACAATTATTCCAAAGTGACTTTGTAAACCAAATGATGCTATCCCGAAGAACTAAGAACCAGAGATTTGGAGTCAAGACAGATCTCAAATGTCAGGGTGAGAAGCCTGTTCTAAGACCTGGCCTAATTGACAGCAACTGAAACTGACCAAAATTTAAGCACGACAAAAATGAGTCAGGCGATATACTCCAGGCTACTGGGGCGATAAACCTCTACCCGTGTGATACTTCGCCCTAAGACAGGCGATACTTCTTAATACTATAGGGCGATATACCCCAGGCAGGCAGGGCGATAGTCCGTCAGGGGTGAACTATCGCGCGATATTTCTCTTCAAAGGGTGCGATATTTCTAGCATGTGCGAAGTATCGCACGATACTTCGCCTTACAGGGTGCGATACTGTTACAGAATTATTCAACTCTTGACCAGAATTGTGTGAAATTTGCGTTTTTGGGTCTGTTTGGTCAAAATTTTCAGTCTGAGGGTTGATGTTCTTGGTTTCAGTCACAAATTCAACAGCATTTGGACAGGTTTGCAAACAGTAAAGGATCAAACATGTCTTCAAGCACTTGAAACAAGGGCAAAAGCAACCTTGTCAAGACAAACACTTGTGATATCAAAATTGAAAAAGCACCCTATGAATGCTACCGATTGTTTGTATGTTGAGAACGTTTACACTGGTATCACACAATCGAAGACAAATCAAGCAATTACTACCTACAAGACAAGGCTCAATACTTACCAACTTAGCCCACAACTTGATGCCCCCTTGCCTCACACCAAGTGGTTGCCCACAAGAGATATTGGCTTTGTCATGGAAATGTCAAAATGACACAACCAAAGGGACACATATGGTGAGTATCTTAAGGTGATCCGGGTAAACCACTTGGATCAATCCTTGCACTAAGAAGATAAGCGGCTAAAAGAGGGTGGCTTCTATCTAATGGTTCTTAATAAGGATTTCCGTTCACAACACCCCTCTTGCTCCTCATAAAGGACTAGGACCTCGCGGCCTCAAGAGTACCTTAAGCATTCTTGCTCAATGTTTTCCTCATGGTCACAATCCCACAAGTACTTACATCAAGCGAAGACAAGTGTTATGTCTATCAAGGTTTTTGGTGTCCTTGATAGCCTTGAGATTATAGTGAGTTGGAATCACTTGCCACCAAGGAGAATGATGACAAGGTTGTCCCCACTTGAGTTGTTCCTCTTGATTGCTCAAGAGCAGGCCCGCTAAAGGATTCCTAAACTAAACAAAAATGGATCAAATCTTGAGGTTCAAGGTTTTTGATTCACCACAAGGGTGAAGAGCATACTCCCCTATCTCAAGAATCTTTCCCAAACACACCAAGCAAAGAGATCAATTACCCCCTTGCTTCCAAAACCTTAAGATGGGTCAAGATTTTCTGATTCACCTAAAGGTGAAGAGCATACTCCTCCTACCACCTCAAAATCTCTTTCACAAGGTATTAAGATTCCTAATACAATTAGTGAATGCCACACTTGAAAGGAAAGCAAATAAACAAGCAAGAATTTTTTTTGTTTTTATGCTTGGGCAGCCCTGCAAAAACTATTAGTAGCCCTCTTTGACATACGTTTTTAGCAATTTTTAAGCAAAGGAGAGCACCTACAAACACAACTTGTTAGGCCCACAATGTTAGCAAAATCAAAATCTAAATGTAAATGTGCAATAATCTAATGGATTTAAGCTAAAAAAAGCAGGTTAGACCTAATTAAACAAAGTAAAACAAAACAGCAAGCTAAAATAGTCGAATTCGGACAAAAAAACTGAAAGCGCAAGTCTCTGCCAGACCAGGCGATGTTTCTCAGTCTCCAACAGTATCGCGCGACATAGTTTCCTATAGTCGGGCGATACTTCCCCAGTCGAGCGATACTTCGCACGATGCCAGGCGATACTTCGCCCGATGCCAGGCGATAGACTTCGCTATATGCGTGCGATACTTTTTCCGAGCGAAGTATCGTGCCAAGACAGGAAGTATATCGCGCGATATTTCTGAGAAGTGTCGCACGATAATCTGAGACAGAAAACCAGAGACAGATTTTTCCGACAGTTAATCCGAAAATGACGAAAAATGCATCAAATAAAAGGACAAAGCTATCTACTCTGCCCCACGGTGGGCGCCAGAAATGTACACACTAAAATATGCACTTCTATGAACCATTACATGCAAGGTTGCTCAAGAATGAGGCCTCACAAAGCGGCTCATAGCTCTTTATGCATGGAGTTGCAAGGGATTATGAGTTTTGCTCTCAGCTAGAGCTACAAGAAGGTGACCTTGCTAGTCAACCACACAATGAGAGATTCAAGTGAAGACAAGGGCAACAATGCCAATATCTCCAAGAATCTAAATGGAAATGAAATGCAAATGCAACTAGTATGAATGTGCAAACTAAGCTAAATGATAACAATGCAATGCTTGAAAAGAAATCTAATCTATGAAAGGAAATAGCAATAGATTACAAATCCTTTCTATTTAGACTATGTGAGATTGCATAAAAGGAAATCTACACTAAGAATGTCATGAATGCAACTATGAAAGCAAACTAAATGAAATGCAACTAAGAATGTCAAGGCTTCAAAGCTTGAGTGTCTTCAAAGAGAGCTCCAAAACCTGCAGCATAACAATAGCATAAAACAAGGATATGCAAATGAAGGAGAGAGCTCTCCTTTTATAAGAAATGAGGTGAAATGGACCATGGAGATTAAGAGGCAAAAAGTCTTAATCAGCGGTGGAGGTTGAAAGAGGAGCAATCCATGTGCACAAACATCCTCCAATGAGAGTGAAGTGTTGACTTTTGAGCCTCATGTGAGACAAAAGTGCCTTTTTCCCTTTTTATAAAATAGGAATAATGTTTTATTTGTGCAACTTAGGCTAAGAGGAAAGTGGGGCTTTTTATTTAATTGAAAGGGGAGGAAATATTCCTTTTAATCAAATAAAGACTTAGGATAAATGGTTAGCCCAAGGATAAAAATCCAATATATGATCGAATTTAGGATTTAATCAAGAAATTGATATTGTTGAAAATATTGATTATTGATCAAAATGATTCAGGGTTGATAAATCAAATAAATGGGGCCCAAAGTCTAGGCGACCATTTTAGGGTGCATACAGCGGCAGAGTTGGGCTGTAAGGGATTACGGATTGTAATCAGGTTGTAATCACTGGATAATAATAATATTGGACTTGTTGTTGGTGGACGTAGCCCAGGGATTGGGTGAACCACGTTAAATCTGTGTGCCATTGTGTTCTATTCTGTGTGGTTTATTATTTTCTGATATTAGTTATATTTGCACATAATTGTTATTTCTGCCTTGTTAATCCTAACAAGTGGTATCAGAGCGAGGTTATTTCATTCGTTCTTTCATCTATTCTCTGAAGCAGGTCTCACGAGTTAGTGGGAGAGTCTCTAAGTTAAGTGGGAGAAATGGCAGAAGAGGGTAGGCTGAAGGTTGATAAGTTTAATGGGCAGAACTTCCAGTTATGGAAGATGCAAATGGAGGATTATCTCTATCAGAAGGATCTATGGCGGCCATTAGAGGGAGTAGCCAAGAAAGAGCAATCAATGTCTCAGGAGGATTGGGATATTTTGGATAGGAAGGCACTGGGGAGTATTCGTCTATGCCTGGCACAATCGGTGGCATTCAATATTACTGAAGCAAAGACAGCTAAAGATCTGATGGAAACCCTAGCGAAGTTCTATGAAAAGCCTTCAGCTTCAAACAAGGTATTTCTTATGAAGCATTTATTTAATATGAAAATGGTAGAAGTTGGATCAGTTACTGATCATTTGAATGAGTTTAATACAGTTACAAGTCAATTAACCTCAGTTAAAATTACTTTTGATGAAGAGTTTAGGGCTCTCTTGATTTTGTGTTCTTTGCCAGAAAGCTGGAATGGCTTGGTAATGGCTATTAGTAATTCTGTTTCTGGTTCTAATACCCTAAAGTATGATGATGTTATTGGTGTTATATTGAGTGAGGAAATTCGTAGGAAAAGCTCAGGGGCATCCACATCGGGTAGTGTATTGAACACAGAAAGCAGAGGCAGAACAAGAGATAGAGGAAACAACTCTGGAAATCGTGGAAAATCAAGAGGAAAATCAAAGGGAAAGAGGTCTGAATCTAAAGGGCCAAATGATTGCTGGTACTGTGGAAAACCAGGTCACAAGAAGAAAGATTGTTGGTCTCGGAAGAAAGATCAAGGAGACAAAAATGATGGAAACAAGGAGGCAAATGTGGTAAGTAACAAATCTGAGGAGGATGCTTTGCTCTTGTCCTTAGAAAGTATTGATGATTCATGGGTTTTAGATTCTGGGGTTTCATTTCATGCTACACCCCATAGAAGTTATTTTGTTGATTATGTCCAAGGGGATTTTGGGCTAGTTTATTTGGGAGATAATGAACCCTGTCAGATTGTTGGAAAGGGAAAAATTAAGATTAAGTTGCAGAATGGGAATCATTGGCTACTACAAGAGGTAAGACATGTTCCAAGGCTGAGTAGGAATTTAATTTCAGCAGGGCAACTGGGTGATGAGGGTTGCACAGTTACTTTTAATGATAAAAATTAGAAGGTTTCAAAAGGTTCCTTAGTAGTAGCAAAAGGTGTGAAAGTAGGCACCTTATATCTTTGTACAGGTCATACTGTTCCTTCTACTTTAATTGTTTCAGAAGATAATGAATGCTCAGGAACAGTGGCTGCAGTTGAGCAGGAAGAACATCAAACTGTTGTTGTAGATTTTGACACAGCACTGTGGCACAACAGACTCGGGCACATGAGTGAAAAAAGTATGAAATTACTTCAGTCAAAGAAAGTTTTACCTGGTCTGAAATGTGTCAATATGGATTTCTGTGAAAGTTGTGTTTATGGAAAACAAAAGAGAGTTAGTTTTGTGAAGAGTGGGAAGGAAAAGAAAAATGAGAGATTAGAGCTTGTGCATACAGATGTATGGGGACCAGCTCAGGTATCTTCCCTTGGTGGCTCTCTGTATTATGTTACATTTATAGATGATGCAACAAGAAAAGTATGGATTTATTTCCTTAGACAGAAATCTGATGTATTTCAAACTTTTAAGAAATGGAAATGCTTGGTTGAGACTGAGACTGGTAAAAAGTTAAAATGTCTCAGATCTGATAATGGTGGTGAGTATTGCAGCACAGAATTTGAAGAATATTGTTCCTCTAATGGTATTCGTAGGCAGAAAACTGTACCAAGGACTCCACAAGAAAATGGAGTGGCTAAACGCATGAAGAGGACAATAATGGAGCGTGCAAGGAGTATGAGGTTGCATGCTAGGCTGCCCAAAAATATGTGGGCAGAGGCAGTGAACACTGCTGTTTATTTAATCAATAGAAGCCCCTCTACTCCTTTGGACTGTGGTATTTCAGAGGAAGCATGGAGTGGTAAGAAGGTGAGTTATTCTTTTCTCAAAACCTTTGGTTGTGAAGCTTTTGCACTTATAGATTCTGAAAATAGAACCAAGCTGGAAGCTAAGTCAAAGAAATGTGTATTTGTTGGGTATGGCATTGATGAATTTGGTTATAGGCTTTGGGATTTTGAAAATCATAAAATTGTAAGAAGCAGGGATGTCATATTCAATGAGAAAGTATTGTACAAAGATCTGTTGCTGCAGCATGAGAAGAAAGAAAATGACTATGTAGTACTGGATGATACTCCACAAGTTCATGTTCCAGTAGTTCCTTATGCTCCGCAACAACAGCAACAACAAATACCACACACCCCAGTGAGTGTTAGACGGTCAACAAGGCTAAGTAGACCTCCAGAAAGATTTTCTCCATCTTTGTATTCTATTCTGTTAACAGATGCTGGTGAACCTGAATGTTATAATGAAGCTGTGCAGGTGGATACAAAGCTTCAGTGGGAGTCTGCAATGACAGATGAAATGGACTCTTTGCTGAAAAATCAGACATGGGATTTATGTAAGTTACCTGTAGGTAAAAGGGCTTTACAGAATAAATGGGTTTACAGGATCAAAGAAGAGGATGGAGGTACGAAAAGATTTAAAGCTAGATTAGTTGTAAAAGGATTTGCACAGAAACATGGTATTGATTTTGATGAGATATTTTCTCCAGTTGTTAAAATGACTTCTATTCGTACTGTTTTAAGTATTGTGGCTACTGAAGATTTGCATTTAGAGCAGCTTGATGTTAAAATAGCCTTTCTTCATGGTGATTTGGATGAAGAAATATATATGGTTCAGCCACAAGGATTTGAGGTCAAGGGTAAGGAGAATTTGGTGTGCAGATTGCAGAAAAGTTTATATGGCTTGAAGCAAGCACCTCGGCAATGGTATATTAAATTTGACACTTTTATGAATGGGCATGGATATAGTCGGTGTCATTCTGACCATTGTGTTTATTTTAAGAGGTTGGATGATGACAGCTACATTATTTTATGTTTATATGTTGATGATATGCTTGTAGCTGGGTCTAACATGGATCACATTAAGGGGTTGAAACAACAGTTAGCAAAATCTTTTGCTATGAAGGATTTGGGGGCAGCAAAACAAATCCTTGTTATGAAAATTTTTAGAGATAGAAAAAATCGGAAATTGTCTCTATCTCAGGCTGATTATATTGAGAAGGTGTTGCAACGTTTCTGTATGGAAAATGCCAAAGCTGTTAGCACACCTTTTCCTGGTCATTTGAAATTGACTAAGGATATGTGTCCCAAGACACCAGAAGAAGAGACTAAAATATCTAAGGTACCTTATGCTTCAGCTGTAGGGAGCTTAATGTATGCTATGGTATGTACTAGGCCAGATATTGCACACGCAGTGGGAGTCGTTAGCCGTTATATGAGTAACCCTGGTATTGAGCATTGGAATGCAGTCAAATGGATTCTCAGATATTTGAGAGGCACATCCAGTAAGTGTTTACACTTTGGGGGTTCTACTACTACTGTACAAGGCTATGTTGACTCAGATTTGGTAGGAGATATAGATAGCAGGCGGAGTACTACAGGTTATATATTTACTGTTGGTGGGACAGCAGTGAGTTGGATTTCTCGACTACAAAAGGTGGTTGCTTTATCCACTACAGAGGCAGAGTATGTTGCTGCTACAGAGGCAGCCAAGGAGATGATATGGCTTCAATTCTTCATGGAAGAATTGGGACATCCACAAAAGGATAATTTTCTACATACAAATAGCCAAAGTGCCATTCATCTTGCAAAGAATTCTGCTTTGCACTCAAAGACAAAACACATACAGTTGCGGTACCATTTCATTCGATCAGTTTTGGATGATGGACAGTTAAGGCTGGAAAAGATTCATACTGATGATAATCCAGCAGATATGTTTACCAAGGTAGTAACAAGGGAGAAGTTGAACTCATGTTCAGCTTCAGTTGGTCTTTTAGACTGAACAAAATAAAGGAACAACTGAGTCCAAGGTGGTTCAATCCAGTGGGAGCCTCATGTGGGTAGCGGTATTGCTACAGGATCAGTCTCCAAGTGGGAGGTTTTTTAGTATAGTGTGGATACTGATCAGTCACCAAGTGGGAGATTGTTAGCTTGTGGTGACTAATCAGGAAAGTACTATCCAGGAAAGTACTGTACACTTTTCCTCCCGACCTCGCCGACTACTTTTTTTGGTTATTTGGGTCGACTACTTATAACTCATTCTAACCCTAAAGCGGGAAAATATTGTATAATATGGCTTAGGGTTAGGGATTTTTTTTTCGATGTATGATTTTAGTACTTGCGGCAGAGTTGGGCTGTAAGGGATTACGGATTGTAATCAGGTTGTAATCACTGGATAATAATAATATTGGACTTGCTGTTGGTGGACGTAGCCTAGGGATTGGGTGAACCACGTTAAATCTGTGTGCCATTGTGTTCTATTCTGTGTGGTTTATTATTTTCTGATATTAGTTATATTTGCACATAATTGTTATTTCTGTCTTGTTAATCCTAACACTAATCTAAATATTTAGAGATACACTCTCCTTGGGATCTTTTTTATCTAGGGTTCTCAACTCAAGTATCTCAAGCGTAGAATGAAATTGAATCAAAAAATTTTGTTTTGTTTTTTTGGCAACAATATAATAGATGAAAATTAGTTTTTCTAAAAATAACATTTCCACTATATATTACTTTCTACGCAACATGATCCCAAAGCTTAAATCCCTTCACACCATAGTTGTACCCAATGAAGATACAATTCACAATTTTCTCTCCAACTTTATTTGCTTCTCCTTTAACATGTGTATATGCCTCAAAACCAAAAATTCTAAAATGTCTTAATGAAGGCTTCTGACCCAACCGTGCCCCCATAGGTATTTTTCAACAAGAGATGATTTAGGAGACCTATTAATCAAGTAGCTAGCAATGGAAGAAACTTTAATACAAAACATTTGTTTTTTACTAGCACCACTTAGCATACTTCTAGCCTTCTTCATCAATTTCATGTTCATTCTTTATATAGCTCTATTTAATTGTGTAGAATATGGAGTTGTCTTCTATCTATTAATGTCACAAACTTGATAGAATCTATCAAAATCATTAGATAAATATTCACTAAAATTATCATCTTTCAAATATTTTGTTTTCCTTCTAGTCTACAACTCAACCATTGCTTTAAATTCTTTAAATTGATGTAAAAATTTAGATTTTCTCTTGAGGCTCGTGTCCTACTATAATCATAAAAAAATGAAACATATGTGAATTTTTCAATGGAAGGAACATCTACAAGACCAAACACATCATAATGAATAAGATCCAACACACCACAAGATCTATTATAACTCGGGTAAAACTGAATGTGGTTTTTTTTCCATAAATGCAATGCTCAAAGATATCAAAATCAATATTACAATCATTCAAGAATTTTAATCTCTTTCCTTCAATACGACCAAGTCTTTGGTGCCATAACATAATCTTATCTACAAGTAACTTAGATTCAAAATAAAGAGAACTCTTAGGTACCCCAAATCTACTAAAGGTGAAACCCTCACCTTCTGTAATAAAGTATCCACAATTTTACTTTTCACAGAAGTACTATTACACTAATAGTATATGTATCCAACTTACACAATGTTCCAAATTTGACACCTCAACCAATCACCATAGATCCTCTGACTAGTTTGAATCCTGCATCAAAAAATACAACTTTCACTCCCACATCTATTAGTTTTCTCATATATAAAAAATTCATGCTAGTTCAGGGATATGCGACACATCATTAATCCTTTGTATTCTACCATCTAGAAACCTAATTCTAACTTTACCATGGCCAAAAATATCTAAATGAGAATCATCACCCAAGTACACCTTACCTCCATCATTCTTTTCATAGTCCTAAAACCAATCTTGATTAGAGGACATCTAAAAAGATACACCTAAGTCAATGAACCATGCATCATTACTTGCATGAGTGGCCAAAGTTTTAATGGGTGCATCATCATATTCCTTCTCAGACATAGAATTATAATTAAATTTCTTATTTTTATTTGTCCTTTCTTATATGTATTACTTATAGAAATGTCGAGGCTTATCACAATTATAGAAAATAACTTTGAACTTTCTCGGAGGTTTGGATCTCTCCTTAGACTTGGATTTATTACACTTCTTAGGAAAGTCCACAAAGACGGGGGACCAAAAATATTCCACTCACTTTTTTGGTCCCCCAAAAAGTATATGGTGTGTGTTGGAACATGCTATTTGGTTTGGTGTGTCGAGCCTTAGGCTTGGCCATGCCAACCTATATGGCATGCACCAAATATGGAGCACACCAAATGTTGCATTGAAAACACGTCTTTCAATTTGTTCTCCCACTTCGATCAAGTTTCTAAAACTCAAGTCGAATGC
Source organism: Chamaecyparis obtusa (assembly GCA_027943335.1). NCBI lineage: Eukaryota > Viridiplantae > Streptophyta > Pinopsida > Cupressales > Cupressaceae > Chamaecyparis > Chamaecyparis obtusa. The sequence continues at coordinate 241,169 of BSBK01005576.1, read as the reverse complement.
AATCTTGGAGAAATAATATATACATTAAATATAGCATTTAAGTATAAGGAAGGAAAAGCACATATTGAAATGTGACAACACATATTAAAATATTACTTATCCTTTAAGTTATATTTTATGTATATATAGTCAAGATGTTTGACAATGGTTTCAAATCTCTATGAATTATAATTTAGATTCTAGATCTTTGAAGATTATATAAAATTTTAGACTTAGTCAAATTTCAATAATCAATATACTCATACCAGTATTTTTTGTTACAAGTGTGGTTGTTGCACCAAAAGATCAACCTATCAATGGTTGATACAACCACTAGACTTATAGAATTCATAGGAGGTGGTTAGTCCATTTTCATGAATTCGAGGGGAGATCTTACCATTTTTTCAATAATATCCCCCTTAGCATTACCTAAGGGAATTCAAACCTATGACCAAGCTCTGATACCACTTATTACAAGTGTGGTTGTTGTTGCACCAAAATATCAACCTGTCAATGCCTAATACAACCACTAGAATTTTAGAATCCATTGGAGGCAGTTAGTCCCTTGTCAAAATCCTAGGGGGAGCCATGACCATTTTTCCAACATTTTCTTTTTATCATTGTCTCACTCTCTTTATCTCCCCCAAACTTAGAGTTATCTCTCTCTCTATCTCTCTCTCTCTCCCTTCCCTTCCATCATTACCCCCATCTCTATTATTTTCTCTCTCCATGTCTCTTAATCTCTTTCCCTCTCTTATTGTTTCTCTCCACCCTCCATCCATTCTCTCAACTACTATTTATCACTCTCACCCTCTATCTCCCTATCCCTAGGTCTCTCCCTCCATCAATATCTACCTCTATACCCCTCCCTCCATATCTCATTAACCATATATCTCCCCCATTTTATTCTTGTTGGTGTAATTAAATATTCCTAATTACACTTTACTTAATCTTATTTAGGATAATGCATTGCATAGTAGTTTTTCATTGAGACACCTAGGAGTTTGCACCTCAATTAAGCACATGGTGTAGGAGAAATTACACTTTAGGTGTGAGATCCACCTTTAGTACACGTTTCACATTATCATCCTCATGCTATGGCACATACTTTATTGCATAATGGAGAATGATCCATATTTGATGGACATGTGATTACACCTTGCGTATGTGATAGCTTATCAACTTCTTATCATTGTCTCTTATTGCCTTTCCTATATAAGGAGGCCTATTATGTACATTTTAATCATGTCTATTATCAATAATATCATTCTTGCATCTTAATGCAATTATCTTTCCAATCTCTTGTGGAAGTTAACCTAATCTTACATTTGATCCTGGCAGTGTTGTAGAGTCACCTAAAACTCTAACAATTCTATCTCTCTCACCTTTATCTATTACCTTGTCTTCCTAGGCTATGTTGGTGTTCTTTTTCCCCAAAGGTCAGATTGGCATTAGGATTGACAGGGCTAGTGTCACATTCACTCAACACTCCAAATCTGACAAGGAAAAAGGCCAACTGACAAGGATCAAAGAGAGATCCTTCTACACTTTGAGCTCCACATCACTCAGGCGGGTATACCTCATCTACACAGACATACAACTTATGTCACACTACAGGCCTATAGGTAACTAACTGTGGAATGGTTCTCAAACCCTTGTAGGTATCTTGTACCTCAATGAAACCAAGATCTCATGCAATAGCCCTACTTGCATAGAGTGAGTATGAAAAATAAAGACCTATCCTAACAACATGAAAGGGAAAGGGTGGAATTGAATGTAAATGATTTAAAGATGGGTTTGAAAGATCCCTTGGGATACCCTAAGTCCCTCATAGACCAGTGCCTTGTCCAATGGGCCACAGAGTCAAATACCCTATTGCAATAGACAACTATGAAACAAGAAAGCAATAAATTCAATGTGTTGATGCCTAACATCAATCACACACCATGACCAAACCTCACTTCAACAACCCACCTGTGTATTCAAGTATGTTATTACCCATCCAAAGGCTTTTAACCCTCCCCTTAGGAGACACCTATAAACAGATAATACATTAACCAGCATCCACTGGAAGACACACATGACATATCTTTGACACCTCAGCTCATACATACATGAAAACTAATCCTAAACCAGTTATCTCTACGAAGATAACTCTATTGCGGACACATAGCTAGGAATTACAATAGAAAAATCAAACATACTTGATGTATGATTAATGAATTCAAAATTCAAATGGAGATAGCTTGGTAATAGTAATAATAAATTAAGTCCTCATACATAAGACAAATCAATTACAATATGTATTATATTCTCTGAACCAACAAAAGAAGAAAGAACACCCTATATGCAGAGAGAGGGAGAAAATCTAGACCCACTAATACATCCCCATCACAAAAACATGGATGAATCAGGAGAGACCACATCAAAAAATACTAACACAGGCCCCACTACCCCATGCCCTTCGCAAGAAACCCTGACAGCTTCCACCTATTCCCTGACACCACCAATGAGAAATTGCCATGGTGGCCTGACATGGCAATGGACCCACATTGACCCTTCTTCAGGGAATGCATCAAACATCCATCATTAAAGCATTATGTTAAAACCCACACATCTTCCCTCAGCGGTATAGTGATGATCATTGATTCTGCTCACTTGTTAGCAAGTCAACAGGGAAGGAAGACAAGGCCCGTCGGGACAGATGGCACACGGTTGTGAATTCGCATGTCAAAGACCTCTGACACCAAATAGTCTTGCAAACAAGTGACAACCACAAGTTTTAAAGCTTTGAACATTTGGAAAAATTAACAACGCGCAGACTTAGGACTTAGGAAAAATAAAGGGGACCCCGCCAGACATAAAAACCTAACCGCCAAATAATATAAAAGGTCATTTTAATTAACACATGAAGATTTAAGGATTTAAGTCACCAAAAAGGTAACGATGAAAAAGAATAGGGCTAGGGAATTTTTTTGAATTTTTTCCATCCAACGGCTAGTTATTTGAAAGTTTGACAAGGGTTTCAAGCCAAGGACCTAAAAACAACTACAGAAACTAGAAGAAAAATGCTAGAGCCATGAAATTTTTTGCAGATGCTAACAGTGGCTCTGTCTGGGGATGTGTGGCTCTTGTAGGCACAGCAAGAATCTAGAATCACTAGGAGAAGTAGACCATCAACAGGGCAAAAATAGAGGGGCCACAAAAACTAGCAACCAGACCAGGGAAAGAAACACACAACAGGAAAGGGAAATATTTACAAAGTTTACAAGATTTACAACTTTATTTGGTGGCCCCAGGCCACCAAAAGGAAACCAATGACCCTCCTGAATCAAAGGTCTGATTCTCATCCACATATGCAACCAACCACCTGAAACTATCATGACCATCTTCCTGCCAACATATGTGAATACTCATGGGCTGAAAAATGAAACTGTAATGATCACTACCATGTTCTTCTAGTCATAACCATTTTCATACTCCAAGAAGTATGGGTCATCATTCAATTCTTCCTGATGACTGGAAACAAAAATTGGATCTAGTAATGCATCAAAAAATAAAACATACTGATCATCATGCATTAGCAAAAAAAAACCTGGCTGATAAGGACTTGAATCCTCTGATTTACCTTCATGCATTGCCTCAGCCACTGAGCAGCTTGGTTCCTCCATAATGTCTTCATGAACTAGATCATAAACCAAGTGAAGGTCTTCCTCATAAACATTGTGACAAGGGGATACTTGATCTACATCATCAATTTTATCAAAAGAAAATTTGTTCCAATTTTTGAAGACAAAGTCCTCAACACTGCCACCATCACTGCCATACTTAGCAAAAGAAGGAAAGGAGTTTGAACAAGAGGCTTGTTCATCACTACAATTTTTATGATAGGAAAACACAATGTCATGACCTTCAAACTCTTCTTTTGCAGAGTCACTACATGAGGGAATCTCTAGTGAAAATGGAACATCATAATCACTTTGAACACTAGCCTCATTATGAGTGTCGAAGGATAGATCATAGGGGGGCTGCAAATCAAAATCCAAAATAGCAATGTACCTCTAAAATTCTTCAACCAAGAGTGCTAAAATCCTTTCACTGCTCAATGGACTTTGGGCCTTGATATCATCTTCCTCAGCCTCACCCTTAATGCTGCAAATATCATCCCTGTCAGGAACAAGGATACACATTTCTAGCCTTAGATCATCTTGTGTGAAGCAATCTATGCAGGAATCATCATTTGCATCATACTCAATACTCTGCCCTTCACATAAAACATCATCAAACTGAGACAACAGAACTGCCTTCTGATATTGAACAAAAGAAAAATCTACAGACAAACTAGAATTATTATCAAATTCAGATTCATCTTCAGCACTCTCATATGCATTGACCTTAATGTTGGCTTCATAATCAATACTCTCTACAAATGAGAATCAACATTAGAAACACTGGCCTCCTCATGATCATCATTAGGAACCACCAGTCTTAGCAATCTTATGTCCTCCTCTTACTACCAGTTCTCCATTTTTATCTTTGCTAATTCCTTCTTGAGAGTAGAAACTTTATCAAAATGCTCAAAAAACTTAGCTCTCAACACATCCCAAGAAGGGATTGAACATGAAGGCAAGGATAGGAACCACTTCCTTTCATCATCAAAAAATGTCTGCACAAGCAGCCTCATAGCAACATCTTCATGTTCAACCTCCATCTCACCAAAAAGACCCATGAGGTCATCTATATGCTGGCTTGCAGAAATAGATCCACTAGCTAGGAATCTAGGCAAGCATTCCTCAACCTCAATAGGGAACTCATTAGGGGCACCTTCAATGCCATCAAAACAAAAGGGCCCATATTCCTCCATAAGGAACTGCCCACTACTACTCATCCCTTTATACAGTGCTCAACACTTGATAGGGAAACATTTCTTTACAATTGATTTTCATAAAGAACAGAGCACATGAAAACCCAAATACCCAGAACTTATGCGGCAGAGACTTTGTTGACTGAAAATAGGGCAGATCTAGAGCTCACCATGTAGCTCCATCAAGTTCTTTGCTATGTAGAGTTGCCACCTCCTTGAAGAGGAAAATATGGTGCTTGTATTGTAGCTTCTTCCAATCACCCAAAACCTCACCAGAATTTTCACACTGTTTATCAGGGACTGCACTGATCAAACAGAGACTTCAGAGCCACCACTCAACATGTAATGAGAAGATTTTAGCAAATGCTTTGTTTTTACTTTTGACTCTATGATCTTTAACCAAGACTTTGGGATGATCCAACCAAGCAAGAAAGCTTGCTATCTTTTACTTCTTCCCCAAAAGAGTCACCATTTTGTTAGTGACTTGGAAGGGTAAATCAATATGGTCAATAAGATTTTGACTTTACAATGTAACCACAACCAGAGATTCTAAAAAATACAATGCTTCATTGTTGTTCTCCCCAGCAGAGTCACCAATTTGTTGGTGTTATTTTTCCCCAAAGGTCAGATTGGCATTAGGATTGATAGGGCTAGTGTCACATTCACTCAACACTCCAAATCTAAAAAGGAAAAAGGCCAACTGACAAGGATCAAAGAGAGATCCTTCTACACTTTGAGCTCCACATCACTCAGGCGGGTATACCTCATCTGCACACACATACAACTTATGTCATACTACAGGCTTGCAAGTAACTGACTGTGGAATGGTTCTCAAACCCTTGTAGGTATCTTGTACCTCAATGAAACCAAGATCTCATGCAATAGCCCTACTTGCATAGAGTGAGTATGAAAACCAAAGACCTATCCTAACAACATGAAAGGGAAAGGGTGGAACTGAATGTAAATGATTTAAAGATGGGTTTGAAAGGTCCCCTGGGATACCCTAAGTCCCTCATAGACCAGTACCTTATCCAATGGGCCATAGAGTCAAATACCCTATTGCAATAGACAACTATGAAACAAGAAAGCAATAAATTCAATGTGTTGATGCCTAACATCAATCACACACCATGACCAAACCTCACTTCAACAACCCACCTGTGTATTCAAGTATGTTATTACCCATCCAAAGGCTTTTAACCCTCCCCTTAAAAGAGACCTATAAACAGATAATATATTAACCAGCATCCACTGGAAGACAAGCATGACATATCTTTGACACCTCAGCTCATACATACATGAAAACTAATCCTAAACCAGTTATCTCTGTGAAGATAACTCTATTGCAGACACATAGGAATTACAATAGAAAAATCAAACATACTTGATGTATGATTAATGAATTCAGAATTCAAATGGAGATAGATTGGTAACAGTAAGAATAAATTGAGTCCTCATACATAAGACAAATCAATTACAATATGTATTATATTCTCTGAACCAACAAAAGAAGAAAGAACACCCTATATGCAAAGAGAAGGAGAAAATCTACAGGAAAAGGACCCTTCATGGAACTAAAAAACCAGAAAACTTCCAAATTTTTAAAACCCTTACTCTATCAAAAAACACACCACTTATACCCCTAGTCACCTTGGAATCCTCAAAGAGAATGCATCAAGCTTCGGGTGACTAGGGTTAGGGTTACAACAACCCAACCAATCAAAATACAACAAAAGTTATTACAGGGGAAGAAACACAGGCAACCCAGAGAAAACAAGTCTCAGACAGATCTGCCATCATCAAAATCTGCGAGAACAGTATAGAACACCAAGGAATTGCCATGAAAATTAGTCAAATCAGCCACCTGCAAACACACCTCGAGCATAAAACCACACTTCTCTTGGTACAAAAACATCATGCCACCGACCATAGAGACCCTCGGATCAGTCTGCAACAACCAGTGCCACCAAACCAATCGAAATCGGCCGCTAAAACCATGAATTTTGGTACTTCCTGTCGCTAGAAACCCCATTCACAAATTCAAATTCAAACTACAACGGTCACGTCAAAAATTTTAAAATGCAACCGTAGATCTTTTCCTTTTCTCAGTAGATCAGATGGTGGGCGAGATCACCATTTATCTTTAAAAATGACCGCGGGACCCAGAACAGTCAGCCGCCACCTAGACAACAACCTGACGAATAAGAAAATAGCACGTTAGTGACAACTGGTGCAAAGGACCCACCGAGTAGGCTTTCCATCTTTAGTGAAGATTGATGGCTGTCACTACACTATTGACTTATCCATCGTGCAACTTACCCTTGTAGTGTAACGACAGCCAAGAGATCACGTGGCACTTTAACCTCTTTACAAACTGGCGGCCCCACTGACACAACACAGTCAACAACATGCGGACCACTGAAAAGCCCCCACATCATCCCATATAACAAAGAGGACCCATGTCAAATTCTTTTCTCCTATCCTTGCATTGGATGGTCATCGCTATACCGCGATGCTAAAGCACGTGCATCTCAAACCAATGATATAACGATGATCGCATGATCAAACAACAACTTAATGCCTTAGGAAAGTCCAAACCCACTAACACATCCCCATCACAACAATGTGGATGAATCAGGAGAGACCACATCAGAAAATACTGACACAGGCCCCACTACCCCATGCCCTTCGCAAGCAACCCTGACAGCTTCCACCTGTTCCCTGACACCACCAATGAGAAACCGCCATGGTGACCTGACATAGCAATGGACCCACATTGACCCTTCTTGAGGGAGCGCAATGGATGACCATCGGTAAAGCATTATGTTAAAACCCACGCATCTTCCCTCAGCGGTATAGTGATGATCATTGATTCTGCTCACTCATTAGCAAGTCAACAGGGAAGGAAGACAGGGCCCGCCAGGACAAATGGCACATAGTCATGAATTCGCATGTCAGAGACCTATGACACTAAACAGTCTTGCGAACAAGTGACAGCCACAAGTTTTAAAGCTTTGAATATTTGGAAAAAGTAATGGCGCACGGACTTAGGACTTAGGAAAAATAAAGGGGACCCCGCCAGACATAAAAACCTAACCGCCAAACAATATAAAAGGTCATTTTAATTAACACATGTGGATTTAAGGATTTAAGTCACCAAAAAGGTAATGATGAAAAAGAACAGGGCTAGGGCATTTTTTTGAATTTTTTCCATCCAACGGCTAGTTATTTGAAAATTTGACAAGGGTTTCAAGCTAGGGACCTAAAAACAACTGCAGAGACCAGAAGAAAAATGCTAGAGCCATGAAAATTTTTGCAGATGCTAACAGGCTCTAGGTCTCTTTCCTTTATATCTCTCTTCACTGTAGTTATTTACCACCATGTACATATCTCTCTACATATTTAACCCTCTTTCTCTCTTTGTGAACTTATCTATCTCCCTCTCTCTCACCTCTTTACCTCTCCCCTCTCTAGTTGTCTCATTCACTCCTTATCTACACCTCACTCTCTCCCTCATTATCCATCTCTTTATCTTTGTTCTTATCTATCTCCTCTTCTCTCCTCTCACATGTATTAGGGAGAGTGAGAGAGAGAGAGGTGGGTGAGAGGGGGGAGAGGAGAGAGGAGAGAGGTAGGGAAGAGGGAGAGAAGGAAAAGTGGTAGAGAGTGATAGAGGGTGAAAGAGAGGGGGAAAGGAAAAAAGAGAGAAAGGATTTAGGGTTTAGGGATTATGGTTATGTACCATCATAATCTATATGAAAATGAATGGTGTACAATTTTACAATTTTTTAGCACTTTCCTTAGTGTGTTTTCATTATAGTTTTCATAATAGGACTTCATAATTGCACTTAACGAACACATAAATTCAAATATGAGTTCTCTATTCCTTCAATCTTGTTTAAAATTGAGTTAAGCCATTATTTATAAGTTTTCTCATCTATTTCTTCTCCAATAAAATAATTCATTCAATCTCCTAGGCCCTATGTTACCATTTGCGGCCTAAGTGCTTTGTCCCAAACTTGTAACTAGTTTTTGGATCTAATCATGCATACCCTAATTTCCTAGAACCCACAAATCTTATTTTGGCCTAAAATGGGTGGTATAGAGAATTTGAAATGTTCTATACTTAAGTACAGAATGTTTCAAATATTTTATACCCTGAGTTTTGAGCCCAAATTTAAATTGGGTCCCCATCTCAATGATTTAGCAGAGGATTAAGATTTATAGTTAGCTCTCATGATTCCCTCCCAAATTTGTATAAAATAAAGCCTCACACTTAATTTTGGTAAGATGAAAGAAACTTTAAGGTTGGAGCCCCAATTTGAAGACATCCCATGAAGTGAGGACATTTGAATCAAGGATATATTAATCTTCTATCAAGAATTCAAGCATTCAAAACATTTTCAACATCATGATGGAGCTATAAAAGGATTATTATGACGCGTAGGAGATCACCAACTGGTGATTGGCTTGTAATCTTCCTATTTGGATTTGGGTATAGTTTCTTTTTATCTTCATATCTACATACTTTTTCTTCATATCTATACTTTTTACATGTTCACAATCACACAATGATTGTATTTTCATCTAAGGTAAATACTTTATCACACTAGGGTAGATATTTACATTGCATTATACAATTTATCTTATAGAAATTTAGTCATACTCTAGATTAACAAGCACTACAAATATTATCTCTATTGTACTAACTATTTATGGAGGTGGGAATCACCAAAATGGGGGTTTGACCAAGGAAAACCCCTATATAGCCACCCACACACACATATCTCATATTTGTAGGTGCAACAGACCCAGGAATCAGTTGTCAAAATTTTTATGCCATCACAACACTAAGATATATAATTTTCAATTTCTTTTGGAAGAAAACCCCAGGTATAAAACATTTCAGCCATTTTGTACCTACAAAAATCAATAAAATAAATTTTTTAGACAGGTATAGGTCTCAGGATCTCATATTTTTAGTTACATCTATTTTTGGGATTCTAATAGTTGAAAATTTAGATTGAAGCTTTATTTTTCCTATTTTAATTCTAGGTGCACTCAAATATACTTATATATCCTTCTACATCTTCTTTTCAATTAATTAGATCATCTCTTTATTTTGATTAGTTATTTGTACATTAGTCTTATTTGTCCCTTTTTTATTCTAAGCAACAAAGGAATAGAAACCCTAAGAGAAAAAAAAATTGCATTAGCATCCCTCTCACTAGGTGTTCTTGCTCTGATTTATCTTGAGGTGGTTTATTATTCCAATGTGTTGTGAATTGGGGAAAACTAGGCTTTAAGGTGATCCCTTTTTCATACTACATATTTTGGTTTTTCCATCTCTTTCATGCATTATAAATTTTGTTTTGGTTAGTTAGATCTTTCATGTGTGTTTTTAAATTATAAAAAAAAAAGAATAAAAACATAGTGTTTTTCATTTCATTACTTTAAATTTCATCACATTTGCATGTTTATTCATATTGCATTTCCATTGCTTGTTTAATCTTAGTTTTCTTTTACAACGTCTGATTTCTTTATGCGAGATTTTTGAGTCTTTGATGAGACATTTAGTAGTGATAACTTTGATATGTTAGATGGATCCCTTGATGACTTCTATTGGAAATATTCAGGAATTAACCAAGTTACTAAGAGGGGAGGGGTGAATCAGTAACTCCAAATTTTCTTTCAATTACAGATGTATTAACATATAATTCACTTTAACCTTTCGCATATAGAAAGCATGAAACTTAAAAGCATTCACAACAATGACACATAGATTTGGTTACCCAGAAACCTTCCAAAAGAAAGTAAAACTGGGGTGGGGATGAAACTCACAAAGCTTTAGTACTGTAGAATAAAGTTGGCCGGTTAAGGCTTACAATTGATCACTTCTGATGATCTGCCCTACTAGGAGCAATAAGGATTGCTAAATCCACCCTGTTAAAGGATTTACAAACATACAATGAAGTATGCACTCGGTAAAGAGATTTTACAAAGACTGTTAAGTCTACCCGATTAAAGGATTTCAAGCTAATTCACCTGTTAGGATGAAACAGTAGATCTCTTACTTTGCAACTGGATTGCTGATTGAGATTCGCTGATGTACTGATCACCTTCTATGATGAATTTGTCTTTGTTGTTCCTTATACTGCTGTAGCCCTTTGTAATTCGCTTATCTCTGCCTTTTATCTCTTTTTCATATTCATTCATACTCATACATCTTCGTATTTTTACAACATTGTTTATATACAAGTCTAAACAATTAATTACAATTACAAAGTCGGCTTGACAAATAAACATAAGTGCAACTAAGTTGGCCCAAGTATGGTTACACGGTTCCTGCAAACTAACTCGGTGACTTTCTGATACTCGGCATCCACTGCATTACTCAACATCATCATGCACTCGGTAGAAGTGAAGGCACGGTTCATACTAACCACTCGGTAGGTTTTGAACTCGGTAAATACTGGTGACTTGGTAGACATAATGTTACTCGGTTTACACTGTCCTGCTCAGTTTGCACTGTTCTGCTCGGTTTGCACTATTCTGCTCGGTTTGCACTGTTCTGCTCAGTTTGCACTGTTCTGCTTGATTTGCACTATTCTGCTCAGTTTGCACTGTTCTACTCGGTTTGCACTGAGAATGCAAATAAGTGTTGTCACTAGTGGCAATCCTGCTTAATGCCAACAATCTCCCCCTTTGGCATTAGTGACAAAAACACTTATTGCCCAAAACTTATATACATGAACCATGCTAAGATTTATTTTGATTTTTCAAAATTTGTCTTTGTCATAGGGCTTTATAAATTATCTCCCCCTTTCAATGTGCTAACTTTTTCTTCTATACATATCTTCTTCTATACATATCTCCTTCTATACATATCTCCCCCTTTTTGACGATAATGCCAAAGGTGTATATACAAGTGATTTACAGAGAGAATCCAAAATTTGATAGAAAAATAGAATGTACCTTCATTATCAGTGCCAGGGTTCTGTCCCAATTTTCTTGCAGAATCTTGCATGTTTGGATTGCAATTTGGACTTCTGCAGAGAGTTCAATCATGTGATCTGCTATTGAGAACTGATTGTCATGAATTAATGTTTTGGAATGTTCAATGTGCTTATACATTGTATTCATGATGGGAAGGATCATGTTCTGAATGTCTAGCAGTGTGGACCGGATCCTTGTGTCTTCTTTCAGTAGTTCTGACTGCATATTTGATAGGTATGAGATTTTCATGTGATGAGCAGAGTTTGAACTTGGTTCAAGTTGCAGCTTCTGTATGCTAATCTTCAAATCCTCATCAATTTTATTCATTTTATCCTTGACATCCTTGGTGAACTCGGCAACATTGCATAGTCTGGCCAAAAGAGAGGTAACATTTGAATAGGAAGATTCAATGTTTGACAAAACTGAAGACAATTCGACTTGATTAATAGCTATGTGCTGAGCAATGTGCTCAAGCACTTTATTGTTGAATTTCTTCTTGGCTCTTTCAACTAACTTGTCTGTCCCAGATGAATCCTCACTGTACTTATTTACTACTTCTGCTAATTGTAACAAAACATGTTGAGAGGAGTCTACTTTAATACCTAATGCTTCTGACAAAATGTCCTTAGCATCCTTAATGATTTGATATTCCTTGTCTCTCTCCTCTTTAAGTTTCTTTTGCTTCGCTTTCCTTTGGAGGATTTCACCTATATTTTGCATTTGATCCGCTGATAGATTTGCAAAATCCAATGTTGGAATCTCTATTTCTTCATCTAGGTCTATATCCTCTACTATATTCTTGCCCAAAAATCTTATACTCGGTTGAGCCTTAGGCTTATCTATACTTAATGCCTTAGTAGTAGTGACAGTAGACATAGTAGGACTGGCTATAGAGACTGGTATACTGTCTACTGGAGAACTTAAAGTATTTACACTTGTAGAATCAAAAACTGGAATACTTACTGTTGGAAAACTTGATGAAGTAGGAGATTGCAACTCGGTAGAAGAAATGGTAGTTACTTCTGTTGTTGCTATAGGTGATTGGACAAATGTTGAAGTTGTCACAACCATGCTTGAAGGTGTCTCCAGGCTAGATGTAGAAACTTTTACTAGAGAGGTAGGAAGTGATGCAATGACTTCTGCCGCTATCCTCACAGTATCATCTACCTCAGTGGCTTCTTCTTGTTCATCACTGTCATCTTCAATGTCTTTTATTATAACTATTTCAGTACTCAGTTGGTGAAGATGGTATATGTTCTTCCATATGGCATTTGCAGCCTTCACAACCGATTCAATATTGTTAATCAGAATCAAACAAGTATTGAACTTCAGTGTCATCTTATTTTCATTCTCCTTCAATGCCTTCTTTATTTCATCATTTTTCAAGGTCGGCATTAACTGTCTAAGGGTTTGATCAAATATGTCTTTTACAGTTTGCTTTGCATTGGTCCATCTCATTTTTATTGGATCTAATAAAGCTGCTGGAATCTGTGGGGCTATTTCATCAGGAGAGTATTTCCACTATCCCATCTTTTCAATGACAGCATCTTCTATTTCCTTTTGTTCTGTTTCTGATCTGGTTTCATATTTTAAAGATTTTATATTACTTACTCCCGATCCTGATCCTTCTCTAAAAAGTTTGATCTTCTCTTGAAGGGTTAAAGGAGGCCTTTTGAATATTATATCTTTGTCTACCTTACCCCTTGCACTTCTCCTTGTAAATACAATAGTGGGAGGCTTAGGTGCCTTAGTGATGAATACCTTTCCTTTCTTCTTTGCAGGTTCTGGTTCCTCTATTTTCTCATCCTTTTCCTCTTCTTCTTCAGTGTCTTCTCCTTTGTCCTCAGTTAGCATTTGCATTTTGGCTATCCTCTTCTTTCCTTTATTTACTGCCTGTGAAAGTTTTATGCTTAATTCAATTCTCACCTTTGCTTCTTCATATGTTCCAAAATATGGAGCTTTGGGATTAATAGGCTGATTAAGAAGGGCTTCAATGATATCCTTTGTTTCATCAATGTTTACCTCATAAGGAAGAGGTTTTACATGTACAATCCTCGGTTTAGCTGCTTGAATGTATACTCTGTCACAGTCCACCATGAAACAAATATCATCCTTATAATCCTCAACCAACTTCTGTGGAATCCAGAATCTGTCATTCATTTTCTCCTTGAAAGACTCAAAATAACTATCCATGATGCTCTCAAAATTTTCACCCATTTCTGAAATATATTCATTTATCTCATAAAGAACTGGCACATCTTTTCTCCATATTACTTTTCCTTTGGAAGGGAAGAATTTCTGAACATAGAAAAATAAACAGACTAGTAGAGATCCAAACTTACATGGATTGTTTTTGGAAGTTTGAATGCTTTCCATGTTCTTGTTAAATTGTTTTAACAACAAATCTGCAAGGTCAAATGATAAGTTATTCTTGACCACTTTGTATGCTGGTCTATGGCTTCATAGGAAACACTATTCTGTCGACTTGAACTGTATATTTTATGGGCAATGATGTGTGTTCCAAACTTCAGTTCAGCATCAGTAATGCTGCTTACTTTCATGTCTCTACCATCCCACTCGGCTAGGGTTTTCTTCTCCAGTTCCGACTGACCTAGGGTTTTGGTAGTTTTAGTTTTGTTTAACATGGGAAGACTGGTGATTTGGTGAATCATCTTCTTAGTGATCTCTATGGGTTGCTCAAGCCAAATCTTTCCTTCATGTACACGGCTAAGAATGTATCTAACCCATTTCTCTCGAAAGTTTCGAGGTAAATGTGCAATGTGAACTAATCCCTTGTCTTCCAGATGTTTGTGCTCGGGTTTTAGAATACCATCCACACACAGTTCCTCATGCACAATATCTAACTCTAGGTTTCCCATTTCTTGAATTGCACAATTGAAATGATTGCGAATATCGTTAACAAGTAGTACCTTAGGAGGAATCTGAGATTGAGCTCTGTTCGGGTCTAGGGCTGCTGCAATTGCGGGCACGAGTTTGAAATCTGGTGCTCTCCATTCCCCTTGGACTATCATTTCTGATCCTTTCTTCATTGAAGTGCTGGATGATGCCATGGTAGCTCACAGAGAATTCTTTTTGCAAAAGTGTTTGAATCGTTGGATTGCTCTTGAAATTTTCTGCTCTTAAAGTGCTAAAGTTCACGGTGAAGAATGAGTTTGATTTCTTGCCTTTTGTTTACAACTCTGTCATTAATGCTCAGTACAAATTAGGGTATGAATTCTGATAGACTGTCACCCACTATGAATTAATTGCTCGGTAAAGACTTCACAACTTGGTGAACTTGAGAATTCATATTGCTCCGACCTTGCTCGGTAAATTAGACTGCTCCCGACCTCGCTCGGTGAAAACTGATACCGACCTTCCTGTGATCTTATTGCATCTTGTATGCCGATTTAGATCTTTTTTTTAATTCGGTTCTGGAACTGCTTGAAATTTATCTATGAGAATACAGTTCTAGTGCTTTCTTGGAAATTTAGTTTGAGTCGGTAGAGCCACCCATTCCATTACTTGGACTGGTTTGCTCGATAGATTTAGGAATCCACTGTTGTCTCATCTATTTTCTGACCTTAGTTGCTTCATTCTTCTTTCCATCTTCAACTTCACTAGCATTAATGCAATTTCTGGCTATGTGACCGAGTTTAGTGCATTTGAAGCATCTTATGGTAGTATCTCTTTTCCTTAGATGATGTTTTATGCAGTTCATGCCAATGTGTCCATATTCTCCACAGTAATGACATCTACACCAAGTGTTGTAATCCCATCCAAACATTGCTTTCATAATTTTTTCTGTTGGATTGAATGTTTTGGATCTGCACTCAGATGCCTTGTGACCTTGTTTGTTGCATTTGTGACAATTACCTTTGAATCTTGGTTTTTCCCTACATTCATTTGCTTTGTGACCATGTTGATTGCAGTTGTAGCATTTTCCATTGAATTCTACTTTTTCATTGCTCCAACATTTATTTGAAGTATGTCCTATTTTACCACAATGATTACAAGTAAGTTTCTGATTCCTTTGAGTACCTTGCTTAGAAGATTCACCTTCTCCTTTGTATCCAAGTCTTGCTTTTCCTTTTTGCCTATGAAGATTTCGCTCATACAACTTATTTAAGTCTTCTTGGCTTTTCAGCATTCCTTCATTGATTTTTTTTTTGGTGTTTAGGTCATCCATCAATCTTAGATTGATTTGCTTTTCAGATCTTAGTTCTTCTCTTGTGCTTTCTATTTCTGATCTTAGAGTCAGAATTTCCTCATTTGTATGGGAGATCTGATCAATTAGGTTTTCTAGCTGAAGGGTTTTGTTTTGGACTTCATTGTTCCTTCCATCTAATTCATCTTTCAACTTGTTTCTTTGTTCAAAGATCTCACAAAATCTTGTTGAGTGTAGCTCTTGTTCTCTTTTTAATTTTCTCACTTCTTCCTGCAGAGACCCATTCTTTTCTAGGAGTTCTTTGACAGCATTGTTTGCTTCATTTGAGCTATCTGAGGGAAAAAGATCTTCAATCTTTTCTTCAATGTAATTCTGATCATTCATCTGATTTGCAAGTTCCTTCCTTCTTCTTAGGGATTTGGAAAGATGTTCTTTTGCTTCTTTAAGTTTAGCTATGGCCACTTCCAGATCTAGTTTTCATTTTCAATCACCTTGATCAGTTTGAATACCTCCATTATCCTGGATCTTTGCTCAAGCTAGTTAAGCTTTATCTTGAGAACCAATACAGCTCTGATACCAATTGTTGGAAATATTTAGGAATTAACCAAGTTACTGAGAGGGGAGGGGTGAATCAGTAACTCCAAATTTTCTTTCAATTACAGATGTATTAACATATAATTCACTTTAAACTTTCACATATAGAAAGCATGAAACTTAAAAGCATTCACAACAATGACACATAGATTTGGTTACCCAGAAACCTTCCAAAAGAAAGTAAAACTGGGGTGGGGATGAAACCCACAAAGCTTTAGTACTACAGAATAAAGTTGGCCGGTTAAGGCTTACAATTGATCACTTCTGATGATCTGCCCTACTAGGAGCAATAAGGATTGATAAATCCACCCTGTTAAAGGATTTACAAACATACAATGAAGTATGCACTTGGTAAAGAGATTTTACAAAGACTGTTAAGTCTACCCGGTTAAAGGATTTCAAGCTGATTCACCTGTTAGGATGAAATAGTAGATCTCTTACTTTGCAACTGGATTGCTGATTGAGATTCGCTAATGTACTGATCACCTTCTGTGATGAATTTGTCTTTGTTGTTCCTTATACTGTTGTAGCCCTTTGTAATTCGCTTATCTCTGCCTTTTATCTCTTTTTCATATTCATTCATACTCATACATCTTCGTATTTTTACAACATTGTTTATATACAAGTCTAAATAATTAATTACAATTACAAAGTCGGCTTGACAAATAAACATAAGTGCAACTAAGTCGGCCCAAGTATGGTTACACGGTTCCTGCAAACTAACTCGGTGACTTTCTGATACTCGGCATCCACTGCATTACTCGGCATCGTCATGCACTCGATAGAAGTGAAGGCACGGTTCATACTAACCACTCGGTAGGTTTTGAACTCGGTAAATACTGGTGACTCAGTAGACATAATGTTACTCGGTTTACACTATCCTGCTCAGTTTGCACTGTTCTACTCGGTTTGCACTATTCTACTCGGTTTGCACTGTTCTGCTCGATTTGCACTGTTCTACTCGGTTTGCACTATTCTGCTCAGTTTGCACTGAGAATGCAAATAAGTGTTGTCACTAGTGGCAATCCTGCTTAATGCCAACAGACTTCATCTCTATTCAATTTGCCTCTATGACTCTTAGACCATCTTTTTTCTAAAAATTACTTAACTTGCTTCCTATGAATGGCTATATTAATAATGTTGAAAAACCAAAGATAGTTGTTCACCTTGCTCAAGGTAACCCCCAAACAATGAAAAAAATCATGATTGTTGTTAAAGGTTGCAATGAACAAACTTACTTTCAAAATCCAAACAAACTAATCATAATTGTGAAAAGGAAATTAAAAAGTCCTTTGGAATTTATTAATAATTATCAAGAAATTTCTCATACTTGTCATACAAGGAACAATCATCAACCTAATAATTCAGTTATGTCTAACCCTCTTCCATCTTCTCAACCCATTCTTCCTCTAGCACATCATATTCCTCTAAATCTGGGAAAAGAGTATGATTTGGTAGAACAATTAAATTTTATTCCTGCCAAGATATCTCCTTGGGAACCTCTTCAAACTTCCCCTACTTATCATGATGCATTAAAAAAAGAATTAATGAACTTATTTGTTTCATCTCCTTTGAAAACCAATATAACTTCTTTCTTGGAGTGTGCATGCAAGTGATACTAAAGCTCAAAATTTTTTTACTCAAGATGAGTTACCTCCTAAGGAGATTCAAGATCAACATGATTATCTTATGGTTGTTGTCCTTTTAAATGTTAACATTTTTCATTGTACATTAATTGATAATCATTTAGGACTTAATCTTTGCAGTATTTACTTGTTACACGAGATTAAAGAAAATATTTCTACAATCAAACCTGATTCTATCCCTATTCATGGATTTGATAATGTTGCAAAACAAACTTTAGGTATTATCACTTTACCTATTAAATTGGTTCGTGTCATTTTGTCTACTCTTATTCATGTCATTCCTAGTGCTCTTAATTACAATATACTCTTGGGTAGACTATGGCTATAGTCTATGCACGTTGTCCCTTCAACACTTCATCTCAAAGTGAAGGTCCTTTACAACAATATTATGTACACTCTTTTTGTTGATGATAAATTACAAAATTGTTTGTCTATTGAATCTAATGCCAAACCTATTTCTACTTTGGTTCAACAAGAGACACCTTTATCTCCTAAAAACAATTATTCTCCTACTAGTGTCATTTTGGATGATGATTTGGGATATTTAGACTTTACACCCTCTTTTATAGGAGAATATAAGCTTCAATCAATGAAATATAAACAAAGTGAACTCATTCATGAATCTAAGAAAACTTCATCTCTTCCTGATCAACTTAGTAACAACTTTGTTGCTGCTTCAAATTATAATAGGTCTCTTGAAGCTCTTTCCAAAAATGATTGTTATTACATAGTTACCTATGAAGCCCTATTATCTCTTTCTAATATGAATTATCATTATGGTCATGGTTATCATCTTCTAGATAAACATGGTTTTAGTGGTAATGGACGTGGAATACATGAACAAGGCATTCAAGTCCCATTGGGAAGTGATACATTCCCTTGACATTTTTAGTATTGATGACTCCTTGGCTAAATTATTAGGACCTTGTGACAATCTTCCTTATTATCATGATAGTCATGGTTTTCCTTATTGTTTAAATGCGGAAGCATACTTTGGGAAAGCTATTGATCCTAGAAAGACACATGATTTCCCTTTCCTATGGATATCCCTCAAAAAATTAATATCTTCATTATATTGACACCATTGATGTGCAAATGGATCCTTACAATTTGGAAAAAGTGATCAAAATTAGAAAATATTTAGTTGAGCATGAACAAAAGAGCTTACATCTCTTCTTCATGAGTTTCCTAATATATTTTCTTGGACATATTTTGACAGGCCTAACATTAATTCCAAGATTGTGACTCACAATATTGTCCATCTTCCTAACACATAATTGGTGAAGCAAAAAATTCAAAAAATAAACCCTATAATTTCTTTACTTGTGAAAGTTAAAATTGAAAAACTTATTGATGTTGTATTTATTCATCCTGTTGAGTATTATCCTTGGATTTTAAACATTTTGGCTATGTAAAAAGGTGAGAATAATATTTGAATGTGTACTAACTTTTGTGATCTCAATAAGGCTTCATTGAAATGTGATTTTCCTCTTCCAAACAAAGACATGATAGTGGGTTCTATTGTTGGACATGATTTATTATCCTTCATGGATGTTTTTTTCTAGTTATAATCAAATATGTATTTCTCCTCAAGATCAATACGAGGAAGTTTACATAAAACTTTTGGGAACCTTTTGTTGGGTTCCTATGCCTTTTGGATTGAAAAATGTCAGTGCTACTTATCAACGTGCTATGAAGCTTATCTTTCATGATTATTTCCACACAATTCTAGAAGGTTATGTTGATGAAATTTTAGCAAAGTCTATTTCTTGCACAGGCCATGTTCATATTCTTAGACATATATTTAAACATATTTGTAAGTATAGCATGCATTTGAATCCCAAAAAAAAAAATTTGGGTGTGGACAGTGGGAAAATTCTTGGACTCATAATTTCAAATAGGGGAATTGAAGTGGATATTGATAATATTGATGATATTTTTAATATGCCACCTCCCCACAATATATCAAAACTTTGTAGTTTACAAGGAAAAATTCGAGTCATTCATAGGTTTGTGTCACACCTTGTAGATCAAACAATTCCTTTCACTTCATTGTTAAAAAATGATAACACCTTTTCATGGAATGAAGACTGTCAAAAATATTTTGAGGAATTTAAACAATATCTTTCTAATCCTCCTATTTTACAACTATCTTTACCTAATCAACCATTTCTTCTATACACTTCGGATTCCTCTTCTTCTCTTGTGGTTTTCCTATCTCAACATGACCAAAATAGAAAAGAGTGACATGTGTATTACATAAGTTATACTTTTCTTGACTATGAAATATGATACATTCTGATAGAAAAACAATGTCGTTCTTTGGTATTTTCTACTCAAAATTTAAGGCATTATCTCCTTAGTGTTTAAACTCATGTTCTCATAAATTTTGATCCTTTAAAGAATATTTTATCTAAGACTAATCTCTTAGGATGAATTCCAAAATGGGGGATGATGTTAAGTGAGTTTGATCTCAAATTTGTTTCTCAAAAAGTGATTAAAGGACAAGCTTTGAATAATCATTTGGTTGAAGCTCCTTTACTTGATACTACTTCTAATTCAACTTATTTTCCTGATAAATTTGTTCTCCCCATAGATATTGATAACACATGAGATTTATACTTGTATGGATCTATATGTTGAACTAGCTCTAGTGCTAATGTTATATTACTATCTCCTTTAGGGAAGCCAATTCCTTTATCCTACTATCTTAAATTTATTTTCTCTAATAACATTGCATAATATGAAGCCCTTATAACTAGACTAAATGTAGATTTATCCCTTAACATGAAGCATATTCATATCTTTGGAGAATCACAATTGGTTGTGAAACAAATTAGCGAAACTTATCAAATTAAGCATTCTAGATTATCTAAATATCACGACCTTGCCTTAGCCATGCTAAAAAAATTCCATTCTTATTCTATTATCCCTCTATCTCAGAAAGATAATAGACATGTTGATGTGATGGCAAGTGTTTCTTCTCTTATTAACGATCACACCAAGAGTTATCAATTTACTATACTTAACCTTGTGGATGTTGTTATTTTTGAAAACCATTTTCAAGTTTCTTTTCTCTTTAGTCTTGATTTAGATGAATGGTATTCTCACTGTATCACCTAAGAAGTAGTGTTAAAGAACATAAATCAAGCTAAACATTCAACAATACAAACTAGATAAAAATTTAAGATTAGACCAAAGAAACTAAGCTAAAAACCAAAAGAAATGCAAACCTTGCAGTCTCTCAAGCAAGTCTTCTTTGTTGAAGAGATGTTATCCAAGGATGGAGAAATGTGTGCTCAAGAAGCTTCAAGATTCAATGTTTTTAGGATGATTTTGGCATTATGATGGTATTATGAGCGTAGTTTGGTAGTTTTAGGCTCTCAAACTAGCATGGTAACTTTTCTCAAATGGTGGATGATTTTGAAGGAAAATAGCCTTCAATTTATAGGCAAGAGGAGGGTTAAATGGATGGTTGAGATGAAAATATGAGGAAGGGTCAAGATACATCCAAGAGAGAGCACATGGATTTTGATTTATCAAATGCATATAATTGCAACAAGTTTCACAAGGAGAGAGCTTGTGAGGAGAGGTCAAATTCCTTGAGGAATGTGACCATTTTGGGAAGAGGGATGGGGGAAAAAGGTGTAAGAGGGAGATGGAGTGTATAAGAGATGTGTAAGAGCATTCATGGTTGACATGAGGTTTGGGGGTTAGGAGATGTGAGTATGTGACATGAGGCTAGTTGACTTGGGTTTTCTAACCCATTTGATTAGGATTGTGCAAATGATTAAGGGGTGATTAGGCTTGGATTAGAGGGAAAGTGAGAGAATTAAGAGGATGTGATGGGAGGAGAGAGAATGAGTGGAAGGTTAGATTAGCTAATCATGGTTCATTAACTAATTAAGAAGGATTTGTATGTGTGAATGGGTTGGGTTGAGTTGGAACTAGGGGTTTGGTAGTTGGGATGGGTTAGGTTAGGGGTTAAAGTTAGGAGCCATGTACTCTAATATAATTAAATGCATTATTTAATTCCAAGTGGGAGGAAAAGGATTTATGAATTAATTTAAATAGATAATATGTATTTATTTAAATTAATAGAAGAATGTGGATTTAATTAATTAAATGGTTATGTGTTTCCATTAGATTAATTGGACTATAGTTAATTAATTAAATTAATTAACTAGAGGATTACATTAATCAATTAAATAATACATGATTATTTAATCAATAATACAAGTAAGATGACTAAATTTAATTAAAATTGTTAATCAAATTTAGGTGTCTACACTCACATATTTCATTATTTACAAGATGACACTTTCCCTGAATCAGCTACAAGAAATACTAGAGCTTGAATTAAAAAACTTTATACTCAATACATCATTTTGTCCAATGCCCTTTATAGACGAGATTATAATGGTCTTCTTTTACAATGCCTTAACAAAACTAAGATTCTAATGACCCTTGAAGAAGGTCATTTAGGTTCTTTTGGAGTGCATTTTGGTGGAAAATATTTAGTTAACAAGTTAATTTAGATGGGATATTATTGAAAAACTATGAAACAAGATTCTTTCTCTTTTGTGAAAAGATGTCATCAATGTCAACAACATAATAATTTGATTCATGATCCCGCTCATGAACTTTGGTCTAAAATAGCTTCATGGCCCTTTAATCTATGGGGCTTGGATCTTATTGGAAAAGTATATCCTTCTTTCTCATAATTGAATACTTATATAATCATTGCTATTGATTATTTTACTAAATGGGTAGAAGTTGTTCCTCTTAATTCTACTATAGCTGATGCTATTTTTAACTTTATCCAGGATAACATTATACCTCTATTTGGTATCCCTACAAACATAGCATTTGATAATGTTACTATGATCAGAGAAAACCTAACCTATTCAAAACAATTGTAGACATTCAAACATTATCCTAACATCATATTCCTAGCATATAGTAAAAACAATTTGCAAAGACACTTCAGATAGAGCTCAACAGGAGCACCATGTCACCGTTCTATTTTCTCTCGATTTAGGGATGTGGGTGTGATCTGAAAACACTTGGAGCATGTCCCTAATGTAGATTAAGAAGGCTTGGGATCAACTAGGGACCATGAGAACCCCATAGTGGCACAAAATTGGGTATAGAACACCTAATTTATCCCTAGAGCCTCAAGGAGCCTAATGAAGCTAAAATGTAGATTAAGCTAAGGATGGTTATGCTAGATTGATTTTAAACCCAATATGAAGTATGATGTGATGCAGAAATGATTAGAAAATCTTAACAATGAACACAATTAATCCATTAAGCTATTCTAGGATGTGTTAGAAAGCATAAAAGATAATGAAATCTAACAATTATGCTAAATGCTAAGATGATCTATATGTAATTTAGCATGATAACAATGCATGAATGATAAAAACTAAGCTAATACTTTTCTCTTGGAGGGAGGAGTATTTATAGGATTTTCCTAAGGGCTTGGGCTAAGAAGGAGAGTTAGGGTCAGTTTCAGGGTTTGGGGTAGAGTCTAAGGTATGGTTAGGGGTAAGGTTAGATGGATACGGGTTAAGGGTTTCTCACACATGTGTGAGAAACACTAGGGAAGAGTGCCTAGGGGACCAAGATGAAAGAGAAGACATGGGATTCATTATGAGTCTATAAGAGCCTTCATCAGGGTGTAAGAGGCCATTAATGAGTCTGTAAGGTTCAATAATGAGGAGGTTTGAGAAAAAAGTCAAAGGAGGGTGGGTTAGACTAAGAAGGTTAGGAATCACCTTTTAATCAGGTTTAGGAAGAGTTTAGGAAAGGGTAGAAGGGATTAGGGTTTTCTAGAAGATTTTTAGGTTTTAGGGTTTGAATAAATATTTTATTTATTTAAATGGTTTTTGAGACAATTTATTAAATAATTAATAAATTTTGGAGGGAATAATGTTTAAATTGGATTTAAAAATTTTTGGAAGGGATTTCTTAATTAAATGTTTTTAATTAAGATAGGGGGGATTAATGGCATAATAATTAATTAATTAATTAATTAATAAATGATGATATCATCAGGAGTTTGTGCAAAATAATATATTTTTATTTGGAAATGACTTTTTAGGTCTCTGCATTTTGCCCTCTTTGATGTGATGTCGCGAGCAGCATGGCATCAAAGATAAGAAAATAAGATGCCCCCAGGCTAGAATTTAGAAGATAAGAGGTTGTGCCCCCTTGAGAAAATAACGCAAAGAGTAAACATTGTGGAATTTTCTCAAAATGAACACAAAAGGGAAGGGAGAAAGGAGGAATGGGGGGATAAACAAATGTCCTTCCAAGAGAAAAGATGCATGAATGCAAAATGATATAAGATGTAGGATGCATGATGAAGCTATATGAAAGATGCAAGATGCAAGATTAATCTATATGATGCAAGATGGGGGATTTGGGGAGCTCCTTGTGTTGGATTTTTTGAGAGTGCAACCTAGTTTGATATAGCAATGCTAGAGACCTGCCAAGGTTACTGGGAACACAAGGCCTTGTCACCAGCGTTGCATAGACTGACACAAAAAACAAGCACGCAAAGGGTTGACCCAACATCACACATGAAACTAAATAGGGATGGTGGAAACGATGTTGGAGAAACCACAAACACACGATTGACTCACATGCAGAAGAAAAAGATCAAAATACCTTGCCCTAGATTGTCCTCATTCACAACACACCATGATATAAATGATCATGGTGACTTTGAGGAGAGGAACAATGAGAATCTATAAAAGATTAACAAGATCCAAAGGACAAAATCCAAGATCAAAATGGTAACTCCAAAAGACATCATTTTTCAAGGAGATAGATTGATGGTTGATTGATGGGGGGAGATTAGGTCTGAACATGGTGAAGCATACATCATCATGGACTTGGTTTGATTTTTGATGGAGGATTAGGTCACACAAGAGGAAGGATACATCCTCAAGGACCCACGTGAATGTTGTGTTGTTTTCTAGAAAATGATGTGGCTCAAATATAATCATGGTGATCAAGGATAGTCAACAAAAGATGTTGCTAAAGTGAAAGGCTAGGTGGGACAAGATATCTGATCAAATATTATTGCAGGACTTATGTGGATATGTACAACAAGACGTGATGAGATGTACAATGGACATGGAGATATATACAGTGAGAGCTCAAAAGATAAGAAAAGATCCAAAGGAACCAATGAAATAACAAGTATCTCACACACCTTTTTCCATAGGTAGGATGATTAACGCAAGGCAGGGAAGAGGCAAGTAGAATCAGGGTTAATTGAGACCACTTAAGCCTACTATCATGACCTACTCAGAGTCACACATGCGGAAGCAATAATGATACACAATGAAAACACCATGAAACACAATGAATATAGGCCAGAAATTTTCAACAACAATGGTACAATTATCATAAATTCATCAACATGCCCAGCTGAAAGGCCTTCCGGGTTATGGCCTTATACAAAAGATTATGAAAATAGAGACTCGGCTCTCATCATATCTTCATCCACTTTCCAATATACCTCTTTACACTCTAGTGCCTTCTTTCCTACTCTGCTACTACCCCTACATCAACCTAAGCTCTCAATATATAGCCAGTAAAGCCACAAGTTGGCTAGTCAGGAATTTAATTACATTATAGGTCTAGCCTAAGGAGAGAAACCAAAACTAAATATAGAAATAACAAAACATGATGCACCATTATATTTAGGTCCACACATGACCCAAGAACAAATCCCTAACTGTGTAAGATCCAATTCCCCCACACAGAACCGCACAAGGTGAAATACCACACATTTCATGTGAAGCTAGTAGAAAATCGATATCTGAGGGAAATGGCAAGAACTTCTAGGTCTGAATGAATTAGGACATGTGCCCTTAGGAGAAGGTCCCAAAATAGGTCTAGGGAAAAGCATTAATTGTGCAAGGAAAGAAACCAACCGCAACAATGACTACCAAAAAAACATCAGACAGGTACATGAAATAGAAAATGTTTTTGGTGATGCAAGATTGCTCAAGACCAAAGATGCTCCTACATCAGACACCTCGAGTAAATAAAATTTCTCATAAACATCATAAGGGAACCAAGACATGTGTTCCATATTTGTTCTTAAACCACATCTCCTCTGTCCCTTCATTCCATGTTGTCTTCACTTTATCTATTGTCACACTTAACAAATTATCGTGTCCTGTTCTTTTCTCATCCTTCTTTTCTACATCTGAAAAAAAATTACTCTAACCATCCTCTCCACTATTGATTACACCAGTACTTTGGTGAATCATATCTCCTCCAGACTTACTAATCATCTTGGCATCATCTACATTCCTCTGTGTCACTGGTGTCATCATTTTTTGCACTATCTTTGTCAAAAAGTCCATCTACCTCTTAATCTCTATAAATTCATCAACTATGTCATTCTCCTTTTCTTTCAAACTTAGATTCCTTCCATCCATAGGAATAGGTTCATCAACCCTTTGCTCCTGATGTTTGTCACTATCACAGGGACTACACCTGATAACTCCACATCCCTTAGCCCTTACTTCTTGCAAAGGTAACAACTTATGCCTGGATCCACCATGCATTACCACATATGTATTTGCATGACCATCAAACATAACATGTCTATCAAATTTCCAAGGTCTCCCAAGTAATAGATGACAAGCATCCATAGAAAATACATCACATAATATTTCATCATGACAACACCCAATCTAAAAATTAACCAAGAATTTCTTTTCAATGCTAACCTTAGAAACATCTTGTATCCAACTAATTTGATAAGGTTTAGGGTGCTTCTTTCTTACCAAATTCAACTTACTAACCATCTCTTCTAAAATAAAGTTTTCAGAACTACCACCATCAACTATAACATTACATACCTTATTCTTGCACTTACAATCTAGTTCTGAACAAATTTCTTCTTTGCACTAGTTCCTTAACACATGTAGCCAACCTCCTAGTGATAATAAATTCACCTTGTTCTGCAGTGTTCTCAATGTCTTCCTTGGCAGTTAATGCAACTCTTCTTTTAGGACATTGAAAACTTATATGACCCTTCTCACCACAAAGAAAACAAGTACTAGTGAACTCATTTTTCCATCTCCCTCTCTATCCATTATTGTAGTTCTTATAGGTTTGACTACTACCAGATCCTACATCAGTCTACTTAGGATTCTATACCATAGTACCTCCAACAACTATTTCAACAATCTTTCCACTTTTGTTCCTATTACTTTGTCTTCCTTCAAATGCCTTTTTCAAATTTTCCTCAATCTTTAATGCCATCTGATAAGCATCTCCTATAGTTGTCATCTGAATAGTAAGTAACTCTTCTTGAATACTAGGTCTTAATCCATAAACATACCTAGAAACCTTTTCTTTATCAACTTTAGAATGACCAGCCCTAATTAGGATTCTGTAAAACTCCTCAGTATACTCTTGCATTGATTTTTTGGTCTGCTTCAAGGCTTGCATCTTCTTAAACATCTCTAACTCATAATCCACTAGAATGAATTGATTTTTAAACTTGTCAACCATTTGGTTCCATCTAGTGATCTTTTCTTTTCCTCTCCTACTTCTTTCTAATTGAACTTCTCTCCACCAGATATTTGCATGGACCTTTAATTTAGTCTTTGCAAATCAAAATCTATCAGGATCTTCTATTACTTCATACTCAAAGTATTCATCTATCTCATTAATCTAAGAAATAAACTCTTCTAGCCTAAGGCTTCCAGAAAATGTAGAAACTTCTATCTTAGGTCTTTTCCCAATTTTAGACATATCCTTCAGGATTCTACTCTCTTCTAGATCCCTGGATTCTTATATAGCTTCTTCAAAATGATCTTCTTCCTCAAACTCATCATCACTATCTTCTTTCAATGTAGTCTTCTTTCTCAATTCCTCTTATAGTTCTTGCACTTATTTCTACAAAGCCCTAAAATCATCATAATTGATTTCCCCAGCAGGTTATTCCTCTGAGATCTCATGAGCTCTCCTAAGAGGCATCTTCAATCCAAGGTCCTGGTGCAAACTGCCTCACCTTCAGTGATCTATCCACACACTTAGAATCTTCAAGCTATGATACCACCTAATGCAAGGTAGGGAAGAGGCAAGGAGAATCAGGGTTAATTGAGACCATGTATTAAGCCTACTAACATGCCCTGCTTAGAGTCACACACATGAAGCAATAATGATAAACAATGAAAACACCATGAAACATAATGAATATAGGCCAGCAATTGTCAACCACACTAGTACAATTATCATAAATTCATCAACATGCTCGACTGTAAGGCCTTTTGGGTTACAACCTTATACAAAAGATTATGAAAATAGAGACTCAACTCTCATCATATCTTCATCCACTTTCCAATCTACCTCTTTTCACTCTAGTGCCTTCTTTCCTACTCCATTTCTACCCCTACATCAACCTAAGATCTTAATATATAGCCAACAAAGCCAAAAGTTGTCTAGTCAGGCATTTACTTACATTATAGGTCCAACCTAAGGAGAGAAACCAAAACTAAATACAAAAATAAAAAAACATGATGCACTATTACATTTAGGTCCACACATGACCCAAGAACAAATCCCCAACCACCCAAGATCCAATTTCCCCACATGGAACCGTGCAAGGAAAAATACCACACGTTTCATGTGAAACTAGTGGAAAATCAATATCTGAGGGAAATGACAATAACTTCTAGGTCCGAATGAATTAGGATGTGTACCCTTAGGAGAAGGTCCCAAAATAGGTCTATGGAAAAGCATTAACTGCACAAGGCAACAAACCAACCACAACAATAGCTACCAAAACAAACATCAAACAAGTATAGGAAACAAAAAATGTTATTGGCGATGCAAGATTTATCAAGACCCAAGATGCTCCTGCATCAATGATGGAGTATGATTGATTTGTTGAGGATTGATGGTGGAGGATGGTGGAGGATTACTAAGTGTCAGGAATGAGTTTCTTCTTCCTAATGTAGGATTTGGTAGGATAGGATTGGATTTTTCAACCTAAGATAGACTGTTGATCTTTGGAATGATGGGATTATTGCCAGTGTAAGCCAATCTCTTTCTTGAGATGATGAGGCCTACAAATACAAGTAAGGATTCCCTAGACAATGTTTAGTCAAAGGGTAGTCCTATGATGATTCTAATTTAGGATAAGGATTGAGAAACTCAAAAGATATGACACAAAGTGGATGGTGGGTAACTAGATAAGGATTCCTATGACAAGAGATAGGTAAGACACTCAAACCTCAAAAGGACCAAGGGATGGTGGCTGAAGTGCTGAGATGGATAGGTCACAATGACTCAAGGGTTGAATGATGAAAAGGATGTGACCTAAAGAAACATATGTATAAATGAGATCAGGTGAAGACATGGCTAATGGTATGGTACAAGACTTAGGATAGGATGTACAAGAGATCCAGGGATGAAGCTGAAGCTCCAAAGATATGCAAGATGATGCCCCACTTGGACTGAAAAGCCAAGATGAACAGATGGTGGATAGGATTGATGATGGATGATGTGCCCTGAAATGACATGGATTTGGGAAGGACACATCCCAACAATGATTATTGGATTAAGATCAAGGCTTTCCATAAGACTAGGAACAAGAGTAAGGATTGGATTGGATAGGCTTGGGTTGATGTTGGATTTTGGATAGCTAGAAGATGTGGATAGGATTGGAAGATGTTGGAAGACTCCTAGGAATAGTTGGATATGGATGAATGGCATTGGATTGCATGGGGGTAGCCTATAGCTAGATACCAATGACAAGGGAAGTACCAACTGATGGAAAGATGGATGAAATCTTGAGGGATTTGGATGGAGGAAATTCTTAGGATTTAGATAGAGGAACTGATGAGGGATTTTTGATGGAGGAAATGCTAAGGGATGTGGATGAAGGAATTCTTGGAGATGTGGATAGAGGAAATGCTTAGGATTTGGATGGAAGAATTTTCAAGGGATTTGGATAGAGGATCTGCTTAGGGATTGGATAGAGGAACTACTAAGGGATTGGGATGGAGGAATACTGAGGGATCGCTTTGGATAGAAGGAAATGCTTAGAGATTTGGATGGAGGAACTGATGAAGGGTTTGGATAAAGGAATGTTGAAGGATTGTTGATGGAGGAATTGCTGACGATTGGATTGGAGGAATGTTGAGGAAGATTTGGATTGGGAGATGGAAGATAAGGATTTGGATGGAGAGATAGAAGATAAGGATTTGGATGGATCTCCAAGGAATAAGATGCCCCTGCTTAGGATAGTTCATTCATTTAGAGGCATTTGGTAGTAGGTACGATTGGATGGAAGATAAGATTACAAGAGGATGAGGAAGGTAGATGGAAGCTAGGATAGGTGGTGGATAAAGGATAGGTGGTTGGAAGATGTGATAGGAAGATGGATGCTGAAAGGTGCCCAAAAGCATGTATACTTGGTGGTCTTTGTTTTTTTATCAAGATCTAAAGGAGGATGAAGGAGGTGAGAGACAGATGGGATGGAGGAGATGTTGGATAAGATGTTGTAGAAGGGAATTGCCCCCAATTTAGAGAGGAACTGGGGGGGATTATGCATGACACCTGTTTGCCAGGTTTTCATCATGGTACTTGTCCAAGGCACTTGAATTGCCAAGTTTTTGCCATTGGACAAATTATTTTCTTTTTTGATATTTTTCTTGATTTTTCCAATTTTTATGGATTTTTTTATTTTCTACTGACTTTTGTTGATCCTTCACTGATTTTCTAATTTTCTACTGACTTTCTGATTTATTACTGACCTTCTGATTTGTTTAGATGTTGGTACAACTTTGTTAGGATGGAGGAATTATGCAAATGCATGGATAGGATGGGGTAGATGAGAGATATTGTGGTAGAAAGTGTTTGGATGGAAGGACGAGAATTGATCATGATAGGGGGATGTTGTCAAGACCAACATTGGTACATGTTGTGAGGAAGGTGGATGAAGTGGATGGGATGTGGAAGATAGAGGTGGATATGATGGATGATTTGTGCTAGGATATTTTGGGACACATGGACCCAAAATGGATTTAGGAGATGGGGGAGGGGAATGAGTAGCTGGTGGATTAGAAACTTTGGTTTCCATTGTGGATGTTTCTTTTAGATGCATTGCATCTTTTTGATCTGTGATCCACATATTCTTTGCTTTAGCTTTGGTGGGCTATTTAGGCCATTGGGATGCATCAGATTTTTCTTTTCCTTTGGTGGGCCTTTGCGGCCATTGGGATGCATTTGATTTCTTGATTGGATTTTTCTTTTCTTGAGTATATCCTTTAGAGTGGACATGGAAATATTTGGATCTTTGTGGATATTTCCCTTTATGCATTTTTGGCATGGCATCCAAATTGTGTAAAGCATTGCAAGGAATATGAGGATTTGTGTAGGATGGAGGAAATATGGATGGAGAGATGGAATGAGATTAGCAGATAGGAGATGTGGGAATGTGCCTTTGTTGATCCTGACTAGAAGTGTATGGAGTGGGGATTTTATAGTGGATGAAGGATTGAGTAGGATAAGATGGTGGATGATATTTTGGGATGTAAGGCCCCAAAATGGATTTGGTATGTAGAGGATATGGGCTAGTAGATTTTGGGACATAGGGACCCAAAATGGATTTGAAAGATGAAGGAGGAATGTGATAGGTTGTTTTGGGTTGCAATGATGGAGGAGGAGGAATGACATTGTATGCTTTGAAGGGATTATGGGAGGATGCAATGTTGTTCTTGGAAGGATACTTGAATTTAGCTTTAGTTGTACCAACATTTTTGGAAGGGTTATCTTCAGATGTATGACCAATACCACATGATCTTGGATGTTTCTTGTCCTAGATGGGCTCCAAAGTTCCTTGTTTGTGGGCACCCAAGCCTTTGCCTTGATAATTCCATTTCTTGAGCATTTTATCCAAGCAAGGATATTTCTAACTTGGGGAATAAGATAAACATCTAGTATCAAGTTTTGTGGTGGAAGATGTGAAACTGATTTCTTCTACTTCAAGTTGGGTGCCATTGACAAATGTAAGTGGACCAAGGGGATAGAGTGATGGTAGTGGGATAGCTTTGATTGGAGGATCATTAAGTGGAGAAGATGGGATGATAGGATCTATAATGGGATTGGAGGATGGTGATGGATCTTGAGATGGATGAATTGGGATTGTAGGACCTTGGATTGGAGAAAGTGGGATGATAGTATCTTGATTTTCATCTATGGGTACTTCAACATGCTTTTGGACAAGATCTAGATTGGATTGGATTGGTGTTGATAGAATGATGGGGGATGTATGGATGGATTCTTCAGATGGAGTGGATGGAAGGATGGAAGATTCTGTGACTGTGATGGCTGGAAGAAGGATGAACTCTTTAGATGGTATGGATGAAAGGATGGGAGATTCTGCAATTGTGATGGCTAGAAGAAGGATGAACTCTTTAGATGGTATGGATGCAAGGATGGGAGATTTCATGACTATGATGGCAGGAAGAAGGGTGAACTCATGAGGCTCATTGAATGTTCTTTGGATAATGATAGGAGGAGGAGATGGTGAGGGGGATTGGATGGAGTTTATGGATGGAAGGGACTCAATGATGCTAGGAGATGAAAGAGGATCAATAAGTGGGAGATATGGAAGAAGGATAAAAGATGAGAGTGATGGAGGAATGATGAATGTAGGATACATATGGGAATCATCACTTATGAATTCACATGAAGGATTCACATGGCATCATTCTTCAACTTTAGGAGGGGGATCTTTTGCTAGCTTCCTTGTGAAAATCCTTTGAGACTTTCATGATGGTGAAGGATTAGAATGTGTAGAAGGTGGAGAACTAGGATAGTCCTCACATGAAGGTGGGGTAGAAGATTGTGAATTTAATTGAGGGGATGATGGTGCCGAAGAGGATTTGGAGGATGGAATGACTAGATAGTTCACATAGGTAGGTTTAGAGGAAGCTTGTGAACTTGATTGACTATCTAACGAGGTAGGAGTGATGGATTGAGGTATAGGATATGAAGTGGATTGAGGGATGTAATCTTCTTTTGGTAAGGGATTTATGATAATGTAGGTAGGGATGGAAGATGCTAGATTGAGATAGGATATATTGGACGATGGGTCAAGATAGGATGGGGGATTGGGATAATGGATTGGAAGACTAGTATTTTGCATTTTAAAATGGTTTGGAGGATAAGGGGATGGAGGATTTGGATAAGGGATGTAGCTACTGATGTTGATGTGAAAAGATGGTGATTTAGATATGACCATGGAAGAGGATGGAGGCATGAAGGATGTGTTAAGAATGGAACACTAAGAGGGGGGGGTGAATCAGTGTTCTATAATTAATGTTTTTCTACTTCTTAAAACTTAGCCCAAATACTTAAATATTGAAGTGAATAGTAAAGAAAATAAAACAATCAACCATAACACATAACCCAAGATATGTTCACCAGGAAACTTTGGCCAGAGGAAAACCCTGGTGGGAACTAGTACCCATGAATAATTGCACTAGTCTTATGAACTTGTTAGAGTTCCTTTGCCCTGTTAGGAGCAGTCTTTACAATGTTGAGTATAATGAATTTGTTAGGATTCTTGAAGAAAAAACCCGATTAGGGCTGGATGGCTCACTGCCAGATCTCACTGATCAATGAAGAAGGCTACAACCTCCTAATAAATAGATACACACTATATCTGGAAGGGTGAACTGTTGTTTTGACACTGCTATCTGATCAGTTCCTTTTGTGCATTGATGCTTTAACCTCTTGTAAAGATTTATCTCATACTCACTAACTTACTTCACATACTTCTACTCTTCTCTCATTGTCTTTATTCAAATACAAAAGTGCATGTCATATATATACATGCTGAATAGGTGCAACCAAAAACTAAATACTGTGTCAGCCTAAAAACTAACACATACAATGCTGCCAATAGAATTGGCTCAAGTGTGTTTACATACAATGATAATATCATGTTTACATCACTATTATAATAGGTGCATAGCCTTTACAAAATAAAATGATACACGCTAAACAAAAAACTTTATGTCAACTACATGCTCTATTTTGCTCTACTGCTAAACTGCCAGTGTAACTTAGACTTGCTGTAAATTCTCAATGCTATCAGATCTGACCATGTGTTCTTAGAATTAATATAAAAACATACTCAAAAGCTTATATTCAAGGGAACATACCATAACTTGATCATATACACACATGCTGGTGCTTTGATCATCAAGTACATCACTTCCATACTTAGCCAAATTATGAACTTCAAAGTTTGTGCACTGACTATCAAAACTCCATATGACTTTGTTTCCATAATGAAAACACAAAACTAGTCATATAATCTTAGTAAATTCAACTTTCCAACAATCTCCCCCTTTTTCATAGCCAAGTTCCTTTTCTAAGCTTCTTAATTGCAACAGGAAAAAGTTCCAATGATGAGGAAGGAAGGACCAAAGTTTTCCAAGAAAAACTTCACCTTATGCTCCAGTAGAATGAAGCTATACATGAAGACAACTAGAGATCAATATTGGAATCATGTAATCCATGACTACACTAAACCCACTGGTACCTTGATGCCTAATCAACAAAATATCATCACAAAACACATAGCTACAATGGATATGATAGCAAGTATGCTACCTAATTATATCTATGCAGAGATTGAAAATCTGACAACCGCTTACAAGATGTGGGCCAAGCTACAAATAGTATATGGTGGTGACACACATGTTCAAAGATCAAAGGTATAAAACCTTAGAGGAAAATATGATGATATGAGGATGAATAAAGGAGAGGATATTGAGAACTACAACAATAGAATCAAAGAAGTGATGAACTCCATCAACAACGCTAGAGGAACACTGAGTGAGGAAGATGTGATAAGAAAAATATTGAGAATGTTGAGGCCATAATATGATATCAATGATTTTCTTGCAATAAGATAGGGCAAATTTCTACAAGGTGTCCAGATAATGAAAATAAAGAAAAGACCAACTAATTCAAGAACAAAGCAAAGGAGTGCTACCTTGCTGAAGGAGTCATAGAAAATGAATCAAAAGATTATGAAGATGAAGAAATTGTCTTTGTTGCAATAAAAGAAGAAAGCCAAGTGATAAGTGAAATGGAACTTATCTCAAGATCTCATCAATATGATGACTAGATCATTGACAGTGGTTTCACTCACCACATGATTGGTGATAAGAACAAGTTCATCATCCTAAAGCTCAATGATGGTGGATCGGTAACCTTTGGTAACAATGCTCCCTATGCTATCAAAGGTAAAGGCTCAATTGCACTAGGCAATGAATCTTTTATGTGAGGATGTGTACTAAGTGGAAGGAATCAAGTACAATCTAATGAGTGTAGCTTAATTAAATAACAAGGGATACCTATTGGAGTTCAAGAAAGGTTCTTGCATTATCAAGAAATAATCAAGAGCTCATGTTGCTACCAGTAGATAGAGTAAAGGGAACCTGTTCTATCTAGACTCAACAGAGGGATATTTACTAATAGCATTGGTAAAAGGAGAAACAAACAAAATTTGTCTTGTAACCAAAGAGGAGAAAATTTGGTTGTG
Source organism: Chamaecyparis obtusa (assembly GCA_027943335.1). Classification (NCBI taxonomy): domain Eukaryota; kingdom Viridiplantae; phylum Streptophyta; class Pinopsida; order Cupressales; family Cupressaceae; genus Chamaecyparis; species Chamaecyparis obtusa. The sequence continues at coordinate 205,314 of BSBK01005576.1, read as the reverse complement.
GCATAAGAGGCTCTGCCACATAAAATTTGATAGCATTTTCAAAGTAAGCAAGAAGAATTTAGTCAGAGGGCTTCCTGAGATTACAAAACCTAACAAAGGTATTTGTAAGGATTTTCAGTTAGGAAAACTGCCAAGAACAAATTTTAGTAGTAAATCCTTTTCTGCTGAAAATGTTTTGGATCTTGTACACACATACCTATGTGGACCTATGAGGATGAAGAGCTACTATGGAGATAAGTACTTCATGCTCTTTGTAGATGATTTTTCAATAATTATGTGGATACTCTTTCTTAGAGAAAAATCTAAGGCCTTCCACATGTTCAAGATCTATAAGGCTTGAGTGGAGAAGGAGACTTGTAAAAGCTTGAAGTGTCTAAGGTTAGAAAAAGGAGGAAAATACACCTCTCAAGATTTCACTCACTATTGTGAGGAATAGGGGATAAAGAGGCAGTTTTCAGCATCGAGAACCCCACAACAAAATGGAGTCATTGAAAGAAGAAATAGGACTCTGATCAACTACACAAGAACTCTTATGATTCAGAAGGATCTTCCCCATCACTTCTAGAGAGAAGAAATCAACACAGTAGTATATACACTGAACTAAGTTCAAGTAAAGAAAGAAACCAGTAAGACTCCCTACGAGTTTTGGTTTGGTCACACTCCTAGTGTAGACTATTTCATAATTTTTGGCAGCAACTGTTACATCAAAAGAGATGTTTACTCTCGTAAGTTTGAGCCAAAAAGTGATGTAGGCATATTTTTGGGTTATTCCACCAAAATTAAAGCCTACCAATGTCTAAATAAGAGGATGGGAAAAATAGTTGAAAGCATCAATGTAAAGATAGATAAATATTCAGAACCAAAGGAGAAGATCAATAACGATAAATCAGACAGTCACCAAGAAAATTATGTTGAGAATCATTTGGACTTTAATGAAATGATTGTTGTTGATGAAGAAGAAGAGTAGCGTAATGTACTTGAGAACATAAGACCAACTAAAGATGATGAGTAGGAAATTGTTCATGACCATGCTTGAGATATTACTCAATCGAAAGAGTTAGACTGAGAACATAGACCCGTTCTGCCAAGGTATGTCACATATCACTCCACTGATAAAATTATTGGTGAAAAACATGAAAATATTATGACCAAAAGGAAGGTAGGGGAAAATATCTACTTATTTTCAAGTATAGAGCCCAAAACTACCAGAGAGGCTCTAGAGGATGAAAACTGGGTCAAGGCAATGAAAGAAGAGATTGAGAAAATTTAGAAGAATAAAAAATGGGTTCTTGTCCCTAGACCCCAGGACTAGAATATCATTGGGACCAAGTGGGTCTACATAAACAAACTAAATGAAGAATGAAAGGTGGTAAGGAACAAAGAAAGATTAGTCTGCAAAGGATAAGCACAGGAGGCAAGATTGGATTATGGTGAAACTTTTGCACCTGTGACTAGACTGGAAGGAGTGAGAATCCTACTTTCTGATGTTGCTCATAAAAGGTTCAAAGTATATCAAATGGATGTAAATTCTTCATTCTTGAATGGTATATTGGAGGAGGAAGTTTACATAGAACATCCACTGAGAAGAGTGGTATGGTCTGTAAACTAAAAAAGGCAATTTATGGGCTACAAAAAGCCCTAAGGGCCTGGGATGAAAGGTTACATTCATATCTCCTAACCATAGGATTCACAAAAATAGGAGATAACAACAATATGTATCTCAAGACTGGAAAAGAAGGGAACCTAATTGCTGAGATATTTGTGGACAACATCATCTTTGGAGGAGATGAAAAAATGAGCAAAGACTTTACTGAGGAGATGAAGAAGGAATCTGAAATGTCCATGATTGGAGCTATAAAGTTCTTCATTTTATTACAAGTCCATCATCTCAAAGAATGTATTTTTATTTCTTAGTCCAAGTATGTCAAAAAAATTCTTAAATCCTTTGGGCTAGAAGAATCCAGACCGGTTGGAATGCCAATGATAACTAATCTCAAGTTATCAAAGGAAGATGATGCAAAAGAAGTAAATGAGACATTGTATCGGTCTATGATTGGCAAGCTATAGTATGCATTGCATAGTAGACCAGACATTGCACATGCAGTATTCATTGAAGCAAGATTCTCTGCTAATCCAAAAGAGATACACTTAATAGCAGTGAAGAGAATTTTTAGATACCTAAAGGGTACTGAGGAGTATGGCCTATGGTTTTCTCACAAAGGAGGTTTCAAGATAAAGGTATTTACTAATGCAGATTGGGTAGGTAATATTGATAATAGAAAGAGCACAAGTGGAGGTTCATTCTTTCTTGGAGAAAGGATTGTGTCATGGATAAGTAAGAATAAGAACTATATTTCACAGTCCACAACAGAAGCTGAGTATGTTGCTGATGCAATCAATTGCACACAAGTGATCTAGATCAAATAGATATTGGAAGAAATCCAAGAATAGATATCTTAATCAATTGCAATTTAATTTGATAGTACAAGTGCAATAAACATATCTAAAAATCTTGTCATGCACTCTAAAAAAAAGCACATTGCTATAAAGTATCACTATCTGAGAGAGCAGATGCAAAATAAAGAAGTAATATTAGAGTATGTTCCCACAAAAGAACAAGTTGTTGACATATTCATGAAGCCTGTACCAAAGAATACCTTTGAGTATCTCAGAGGTAAATTAGGGGTAGTGCCCCTTCCTGATTTTCAGTAATAAGACAAATATGATCATCAATCTATTGTGTTTCAATAGAGGAGTCAGCCTCATCTTAACATGATTGGTGACAAAGGATAGTTACTCAAAGGGGGAGAAGGATTTATAAAGGTGGTCATCTGACTAGCCTTTGGTATTATTGTCAAAGGGGGAGATTATGATTGGGGAAAGTCATCTGGTAAGGTGAAAGTCATCTGGTAATGTTTTTTTTTCCTAGTATTTTTCTATCAATGCCAAAGGGGGAGATTATTGGCATTAACTGGTAAGAATGTAGCTAGTAAATGGAAAACTGGTTTTCTCATTGATTGTAAAAGGGGTGTTGTTCAGTCAGGAACCAAGGATAGGTCAGGAACAACTGATTATATAAGCGCAGAGAGATCGGTGACACAAAGTAATAAATATCTTACTGATCATCAGAGAAACTCATCAATAAGGAAGGTGCAACTAGTAATCAGTAATAGGAATCGAGCAAAGGATGCAATCGGTATAGCCAGAGGAAGGAATGGTGACAGGTTAAGGCTCTTACCTGTGCACAACCTAAGGATATAAACCGATCAGTGATGATTGATGAACCAGGGAAAGTCACAAGTGACAAATGGTTGTTTGACTCCTTGATCAAGATTTATTGCACAAAATTTAGAAAAATTTGTGTTATCAAGACAATTGGTGCAAGGCACAAAATAGGGTTTTAATGTTGGATTTTTTGGCATTAAAATTGTTGAACCTTTGGTATTTGGTATTTGAATATTGTCATTGATATCAATAATACATTCATGCAATTATAATGGGCATATGGTATGGTTAAAATCATGAAATTATCTTATTTTATGTCCTTCAATATTATTCAAAACATATTCAAGACATACACTTAAGTGTTATACAATTAACACTTAATGTTCATATTAGTTAAGAAAACGGTTATAAAAAAAATAGTTTTGTTATATGAGAAATTAGATAGGCTTAGTTATCCGATGGACACCAACAATAATACCTTTCTAGAAAGGGAGGTTAATTATCTAAAATGGGTCTGTGTTATTTTTTTCATATCACATGTATGGAAAGAGAAAAAATCTGTTTAACATATGCAGTTACAAAAATTCATGATAGTTTTAGCAGTTTTGAGCAGTTTTGGTCTAATGAAAGTTTGGGTTATCTAACTACCTAAAAAATGTCAAATTTTTGGGTTTATAAGTAGGGGATACATTCCTATAAAAGATGGTATAGGTTTTTGGAGATAAGTTGTAGGATTTGTGTGGAGTTCTTTGTAGACAGAACAGCTTGCAGGTAAATTTTAAAACAACAAAGAAGAGGGTAATGCTTTATGTTTCTATTTTTCTATTTGTGATTTGATTTTCATTATAGAAGTATTTCAAAGGTTGAGAAGGGTTTATACACTGATATCTTAATGGTTTACATCAGTATTTAATTAGATTTTTTTATGAAACATGAATATGCATTTGGATCTTTAATGTTTTGAAGGAAAAATGTTATTTATCTTTCAAGAAGTATAGCATTTTGAAGACCATTGATTAAACTCATCCTATTACATTCAGATGTATTAATTTAAGTCTTATTACACATTTCATCATCTAATAAAGTCATTTTTATAAGGCTTGTATAATTTGATATAATTTGGTGATGTAAAAGAATCAGTATGAGAGATAAGAAAATAAGTGAATCCTGCTTAATGTTTTCAACTTGGAGTTGAAATCTTGTTTCATGATTTGTATTGTAACAGAGATGACCCTCTAATTTTGTATTTTAGTTATTCATTTAGGAAGTTTTTGCTTCTTGTATTCTTGAAGTTGGTGCTTCAGGTGTAAGGGATTGGTGTTCCTTGAAATCGGTGTTTCTAAAACAGGGTGTTGGTGCTTCCCAGAGTTGTAGCTCTAAAAGATTTGCCCAAGAGGCTAATAAAGTTTCAAATTCAAAGTGGTTTTTTACCCTAAGGGGTTTTCCACTATAAATATTGTGTACTATGTTTTTTTAACATATCTTGTTCATATTTCATAAGTATATGTTATAATTATAAAAAATTGAAAAGGACAAGTTTTAAGTAACCACTGATTCACCCCCCCTCTCAGTGGTGTTTGTATTCCAAAAAAAACATGTAGAAAACTCTAGTGAAGGAAGGTTTGTGACATGCATCTATCTTTTCCTTCATAAAGAAAAAAAAGTACATGGCATGTATCAGATGTTTCCTCAATGAAATGAGACTCCACTGGGTGATGGATCTAAAGGTGATCTTTAAATAGGTCATGCATGTAAAAAGAAGAAAGGGAAAGAAGTATATATATTCCTCAGCCTGTGAAGAATATAGTTTTCTTTCATTCTGCCAAAGAAAAGAGTGAACTTGTAAGATGAAAGAAGCTATGAAAAAGTGAAGAGAAGAAGAAGATTGTGCATGGAAGCACAACAACCAAGGAGAACATGCCTGTAGTGACTGGTGATGATTCTCAATTGAAAAGAATAGTGATCTTATTAGGCTCAGCAAATCCATTCTTAAAAGATTAAAAAATCTATTGCTCTCTGAAAATTGCAATAGAAAAATCCAAGTATTTTGGGTGGACATTAATAGGTCCCTTGTATTAAATCCCTTAACGGGGTGACATCTACTTAGGTGTTCTAAGTCCTCTAACCAGGCAGGTTCTAACAGGCCTTATTTCCTAAATCCCTTAATTGGGCCGCATCTAACATTGTGTTTGTAATTCTTTAATAGGGAAGGCTCCTTACAGGGCACACTTTAGAAGAGTGCAAAATTTTTAAGGTTTCCTCACACCGTGGTTTTCTCCTTATTTGGGTTTCCACGTGATAAATCTAGTATTGTTTACTGTTGGTTTGTGTGATTACTATTTCTATGATAGAATCTATTTAGCTTACAGTTTTGGGTAGAAGTATATTAGATTTAGTACTAAAATTTTAAGCGGGTGCTGATTCATCCCTCCCCTCTCAGCACCGGTTGGGACCATCAATCTCAATAAATTCACCCTTGTGTCAATTATTGTTCATCCAATCTAAGTTAGTTTCCTATCTCCCAACCACTGAAGGGTTTTTCCACTAACATCTTGAACACAAAAAAACACAGACAATTATATCTATGACATGAAAAAAAGCATTGAAACTGTTTGAGCTATGCTAAAATCTTATTTGTATGTTGTCTATTAAAATTAGTTTTTTCTTATTATTCCCTCTGAGAAACTCAATGATGTCTATCTTCACTAAGAGAAGCGAGGACTGGGGGCATAATATTTTTCTTATTTTCTTTTTTTTGGGTGTGGATTCAATGATCTGGAAATGCCAAACAAACTAGGTGTCTATAGTAAGATCCTCCATCATGATTGGAATGTTGTGTATACCTCGACCCTCTTTATTTGTACACTAGAGTGAGGTTGGAGCTTCTCCTTGTCTATTTTTGGGTGATTTCTTATTACTATTGAAATCTAAATATCTACCCAAGGATGTGAATGTACACATCACTAGAGGTATACAATACTAAAATATATCCTAGGTTATGAATGATAAAGGGTCATTGTGGATAGAACAATCACTATTTCATAGTAAAATAAGGATATCTATATTTTTTGTGTTGGCAGTGGGCCAGCATCCCTCGCAAGGTTTGCGACATGACTTAACTACCTCATGTGTCTTCTATAAGTCTAGTGGTTGTATCGGGCATTAACATGTTGATCTTTTGGTGCAACAAAAACCCTAGCTTGTAACAAGTGTTATCAGAGCTTGGTCATAGGATCGAATCCATGCAGGCCATGGTGAGTGACATTGGGAGGGGGATTATTGGCAATGGGCTAGCATCCCTCATAGGGTTTGTGACATGGCTTAACTGCCTCATGTGTCTTCTATAAGTCTAGTGGTTGTATCAAGCATTAACAAGTCGATATTTTGGTGTAACGACAACCCTAGCTTGTAACATTTTGGTGTGTTTGCATGAAAGAGACATTTAGGTCATCTTGGCATTGTATGCCTTGATGCTTATGCTCTCTTGCAATATCAAAATTAAATGACATGAAGGTCATCCTAGCTCTTTGTGCCTTGGTGCTTGTGTCTACTTTTGACACTCAATCTAATTATGTCACATTCATATCCTCATGATTGCCTCACTAGTGAGAGTTTTATTAACATTTCATGTCCCAAATTCTCATGATGAAACAAAGTATCTCAAAATGAGTGACTCAAGTCCTAGGTTTCATTCATGTTAGATTTTCATTTTAAGTATTTTCAACATGATAATGTTACATTTTAATTGTATATATCTTATGAGAGTTGGGACCTATATTGAAATTCACGTTGACATTCTCATTATTTTCTCACAATTGATTGACTATAGACTTTATCATCTCTGACATGATCGAGTACTCGTATATTGACATGACATTTCCAGCATGAGATGTTAACCTTTTGACCCCTTTTATATCAATTTGACCTAATTTTCAAAGTGTTCCAATTTTAGTGAAAATTGTACCCCTGCCTAATTTGATGGTCCTGATTCAATTTTTAGGATCAAAATAAAAATTTGACATAATCTGACTTGCCAAATTCTCAAAACAAATTTATGGTCAAATAGAATTGACCACTTGTGCAATCACTCATCACAATATAAAATGAACCCAAAATAAATTCTAATCTTATCTCAATCCAATCTATGTGCACAAAAAAAATTGTTAACCATGACCAACTCATGGTCAAACATAGTCAAACTTGGTCCACGGGACCCCAAACAAGTGCAGAATGCATTCCTAATCATATGCAACTAAATTAACATTAGATCAAAACTTTTCTACATCATGTCTAATCCAAGTCACATGCTTTTTATCAATCAAATTTATTGAAATTATTATGGTACCTTATCATATTTTGATTTCACTCCCAAGGGGGAATGATCAATAAATCATTAGTCCATGATCATTAATCAAAGATCAATCTACAAATCAAGAAAATTTTCCAAATATTCTTCACCAATCAATTAAATCTAATCATCAAGAAAGACCGCAATGCTAGGGGCATTTGAACTTCATCATAAACCCTATCAAGTTAAGGTTCTTCAATCCTTTTGAATGAGTGATCATCACTTCATATCAAATCACTTGGAGAGACATCTAATCTATTGCAATGCAATCAAATCTATAGGGGCATATTAGGTTCATCAAGATCCATATTGATTTGATATTATCCTCTTAATATGGTAATTGGCTTCATCAAGACCCATATCAAGTCAGTTATCTCAATCAATCATCAGATATATATTTAGTTTCATTGCACCACATCAAGCTAGATATTATGGTTGTATCATCAATCGATCTTCATTCCATCGATTTTAGATTGTCTTTCATCAGTCCTTGTTCAATCAAGTTCAAGATTGATATCTTTCAAAATCATCAATCGGTCTTCGTTCCATCAAGTTCAAAGTTAGTTTCATTTATTCGAGTTCAGTCAAGTTCAAATTCGGTATCTTTTGAATCATCAATCGATCTTCATTCAATCAATCTCAGAGTTAGTTTATCTTTCTCAAAAATAATTTTATTGCTACATATCAAACTATTCTACGCTTTGATATCACATGTTATTTGAATCAATGCGCTACTCGCACATCAATTCAAACAGAGGCAAATGTAATCACCAAAAATTGGTCTCCCAAACCATAGGCCCCTAATCTCAATTATTGATCATAATCATAAAATTCCTAACCCAAAAGGAAACTATCATTAATTTTATCTTATCATTAAAGTTTTAAAATCATTTAAATCCATTAATTCTTAAATATCAACCTTATTTGACAATTAAAAGAAATTAAATCAATTAATTTAATTTAATGTCCTAGAACATCAATTAAATTGAACCCATTTTTCCATTTACACATAAAAAAGGAATTAAATTGAATTAAATTGAATTAAAATACAAAATTGATATAAATCTCCAAAATTGATAAAAACAAGGAATAAAGAAGAACTGAGATAAAGGTGGAGTTTCATAAATTAAAAAAGGGGAAAAAACTTGTTAACATTAGCATAAAAGATTAAATCAATCAGTCTTAATTCTTAAAAAGCAATTGATCAACTCCAATTGCATGCTTTAACTCAGATTTGAGAAAATCTAGATCATTCATCCCAAATCAATCTTGACCATCAATTTTATTAGGGTTCCTATAAAAGAAAGTGTAATCACCTAAAAGTGGACAAAGACAATTTAACGATAAATCAAAGAAAATAAATTCAAATCAAAGAAAATCAAGGATATAATTGAATCAATTGAATCACAATACATAATTAGCCAATCAAAATGAAAATCAAATCCTAAATCAAGACCAATCAAAATTGAGAGCATTTTAATCAAGTGCAATCAAATCAAAATACAATTAAATCAATTAATTGTATAGTCTTGGATTAAAGTAAATTCAACCCATTCAAGGGGTACATGGCTAAATAAATTCATTTAAATCAATTAATAAATCCTAATTACTCTCAACAACCCAAAAGGAGAGGAAATCCGGGCAACCAATTAGATTTAAAGAAAGACACTCACATGGATCAAGCCCAATTGAATCTCAATCACTCAAAGTGAGAGAGAATCTCAGCCATCCAGCTTGTCTACTTGTCCCAAGCTTTGAGGACACAAACTTTGCATTGTCTTCAAAGGGTGGAACCAAAGACTTAACCCCAACTCAATTATGATCAAATGCAACTACACCCCCTCACCTTGGGAAATCTATAAAAGGAAGCCATAATTCCTTCATAATTCATCTTCCACACATCTAAGAATTGCATTGAACCTCTTGCAATTTGATCTTAGAAAGGCATTTTGAGAAGCATTTTAGAATTTCTTTTGATCTAATTGTTAGCATAGCATTGTTATCTTTATCATTCTCATTCTAGAACTGTCATTAGTGAGAGCTTGCTGAGAGCTTCTTCATTATTCATTCTAGTTAGAGAGCCATAGGATGCTCAATTAGTCTTTATTTTGCTAAATAGTTGATCTATTTGCCTTGTGGTTGTATTTAGTTTCTATTTTCATTTATTGACTAACTTTAATTCTATGAAGGCACTTTCCCTAGTGTACAAAATGGTGCCCACCATGGGGCAGAATGCTCTACATTACTAATCATATAGAAATTTTTCATTATTTCCAAAATTGCATATCATTAACCCTCAGCTTTTTCGGGAAATAGCACTTTTGACAGATTAAACGGTGCTTCTGTGAGAAGAAACAGCGCTTACAATCACTGTTCTGACGCTTCTGTGAAAAAGTTGTGCACCTTTGCGTCGATCTGCAGCACCTTTGCGATTCATACCTTCGGTCTATATATCTTTCAGTGCTTTTACTTCGTGAAAGAGCGCTTTCCTCTTGACCCCTAGGCGCTTTCACTGGTTTTATTAGCACTTTTGCATAAATATTGTCGCCTTTACCTTTAAGTAGCGCTTCTAAGATTTATTTGTGTGCTTTTGCAATTTCCTGTCAAGAATAAAATAGCACTTTTAATTTGATTAGCTGTGCTTTTGAATCATAAAATAGCACTTTCAATTAATTTTAGTGCGCTTTTGCAGAATTTCATGAATAAATAAATCTGATCATGGCAAAATGATTTCTAATCTGCAAAATGACAGGGCATAAAAAGGTGAGAAGACTAGAGACAAGATTCAATCAGGAAGGCAAAGCACTTGCAAAAAGGATCAAAAGGGAGAACCAAGCACACATCAAAGTAGTTCTTGAAACAACACAAGAAGAAGACAATCAAGTGTACCAAAAATACCTTGCTATAATTGAAGCTTATAAGAGAAAATTTGTCTCCTTAAATTGGATTTTCAGTCCTTAAATTCAAGTTTTTGGTTTGAAATTCATTACATAAAGCCTTGTGTTGTCAATTTGGATTTCGGTTTCCCCTCATTTTGAGTGTTTGTGTTGACTAACTTGCTGGAGAACACACACAATTGGAAGGATTTATTGCCAAGGTGAGTGAAATAAAATGAAATCACTCAAAAATGCCCCTAGCCTATGCTAGCTACGAACAAGGTATTTCTCTATTTCCATCTTGCATTTTCTTAGATTGTGGAATTCAATTTGATATAAGTTGGAGATAAAGTAGGAAATGAATTTCACACTTCAATTATAAGAATCTCCTTGTCAAGAGATTGAAAAAGAACAAATGTGTATTTGATTGTGTGGAACAAAGGAAGACAATATGGATATGCTCTTCACTCTTTGAGTGGATCAAACTCCCAAACTTGTCCTACTAAGTTCATTTCTTGCTTTACATGCACATGCTAGAAATCTAGTGGGCTTGCCTCCCGAATTTGCCTTAGCAAGGCTAGTGAGAGGGACAGCCCAAAGTGGGATACACTTTCTTTCACCACGAGAATCCAACCCACTATAAAATGAAACGCATGTATCCTTAATGGGGTTCATGACAAACGGATCTTAATTTCTCAAACTTCCTCTAGTAGTCCTCATAGATTGTGCAAAATCGTACTTCAGTGTGTGTGGGAAGCCCCTTAACATACTTGGGGGATGAGAGATTGAAATCTATTTGAATAGAATACTTACTAAATCCTTGATAAGTAGCAAGACCACCTTAGAGAGCCATGTTTACAAACCAATTTTTAGCTAGGTAGGTGCTTGAAGTGTTTTCTTGTGAAAGACCCATGATAACATTCTACAAATCAAACATTTTGTGTTTAAGTGGGTAAAAAGGAACAAGTGAATGTGTGGTTGTTGTGTTTGCAAATACATAAACAAGTGAGAGATATCCATTGAAAATCATCTTATACTTTTAAATCTCTTCAATAATAAAATCAACAACTCTCAATATCAAGGAGTAATTCCAAAAATGAACCCTTGTTGGATGTTGGTTTCCACACGGTCACAAGCATATAGGGAATCACTACCAGGTGATAGTACTATCTTTGTAAACCCAAGGCAAGAGGTAGAGCACCAAAGTGTGTTCAACGATCCTAATCAAGAGGAAATCTTTCAAAATATATTTGAACCAAGACATGAAGAGATGGGTGATATGAATTCAGCCTATCATAACATCAATAATGCCCACTACAATACTAAAGAGACACTCAAAGAAAGGGTTGAAAAAGCTGCCCAAGACAATGATTTCTTAGAGGTGATGGAAAAATTAATAGATAAAGATAGGGAGAACTTCTTCCTAAACCTAGCACAAAAGGGGGTAAAGCTGCCCTATGACTTTGATATTGACCAACTTAAAAAGGACTAGCAACAAGATGATCCCATGAATGTTATGACTAGGCAACTTAAGGCCTTTCAAGAACAAATTGATACCATGAAGAAGGCAGCTGAGCCTAAGGCCTTTTCCATAGAAGCTTTGTGTCCTTTTCCTTTCGACAAAAGCTTAGCAATGGTATCTTTCCCTTTTAATACCATCTTTCCTAAGTATGATAAATACATGGGTAAAATAGACCCACGGGATCATTTAAGGGAATTTTGTGCCCTAAGCATAGATTTCATGCACAATGATACTTATCTAATGAGACTCTTCCCTAGAAGCTTAGGAGGTCCAACAATGGAGTGGTTTTCAAAACTAACTCCCAGAAGAAAGTCTTTTGAGGAGTTAGCCTCTAAATTCATAACCCACTACTCTTACAACATTGAGCATGAAATTACTATGCTCAAATTATGTGATACTAAACAAAAAGATGGAGAGTCCTTCTTAGGATTCTTACAAAGGTGGAGAACCATTTTTGCAAGGTATCCATGAACGATCCCTGAGAAAGAGAAGATGGATATTTTCACCAATAACTTGACCGCGGAAATGAACTATCGATTACAACTTCAATGTCCTCCAACATTTGAAAAACTTATTGAAAATGGAGTTAAGATTGAAGATTTTTTGGTCAAAAGAGGGGAGATTAAATTATTTAAAGACAATAAATCTAACAACAACAACAACAACAACAACAATAACAATAATTATGTTCCTAAATATTTCAATCAAGGGTCCAACAATCACAATGATAAATCAAAATCATGGAATAAAAGTAACAATAAAAATCTTGTGAATGATGGGGTTGTGGTCACACAACTTGAAGTCTACCCCTTTTATTCTACCATATGGAGTGAATTCTTCAAACAATGTCAACCAAGCAAATAAAGCCCCATATAATTCCAATAATTATAACAGCAATAATTCAAATACTTCCAACAATAAGACTTGGGATAAATCAAAATCAAACTCCAGTTATAATAAAACAAAATTCACTCCCTTGGGTGAACCTTTGGAGAATGTACTAAAAACTTTGTTGGCTAATCAAGTTATCACACTACTAGATATATCAAATTATGAACCCGAAGTCAAACCTCATTGGTGGAATGCATCTCATCATTGTGAATACCATTGGAAAAGAGGTCATCCAACCAACGAGTGCATGAAATTGAAGCACTTAGTACAAGATTTGAGTAATAACAACATCATCCAAGTTGAAGGACCTCGAAACAATGAGGATCACATGGCCTATAAGAACCCCTTTTTGAATCATGAAAAGGGGGAGTCATCCAATACAAATCAAAACCATAAAAAGGGTAATGATAAAGTGAATTTTGCCCACACTTATGACAACACAATAAATACCATAAGTCAAGAAGATCAAAGCATAAATGTTGTTGTAATAAAAGGTAAATCAAGAGAAGCATCAGCAAATGTGGTCACTAGGGGGCAAGCATCGAAAATTGTCATATCTAATAATGCTCCAAAAGTGGTGATACCAAACCAAGCTTCCATGTCATCATCGAAACAATATAACTTGGTTGATCAATTGCAAAAGATGCCCACTCAAATTTCTATTCTTGAGCTACTCAAACTATCACCAATCCATAAGGACATTTTGGAAAAAGCCTTGTTGGAAACAAATGTGCCTCTAAATTTGGAGGTAGATAAGTTCCAAAACATGGTGGGGCATTTAATTGCACCTCATTGCCTATCATTCTCTAAACAAGATGATATGTCTCTTAATCATCCCCAAAATCTACCCTTACACATAGAAGTGTCGATCCATAAGCATAGGGTGAAAAGAGTCCTTATAGATGGAGGTGTGGGCTTAAATATTTGTACCCTTAGCTTGGTAAAAGCCTTAGGATTTTCTGAGGAGGCTATTGACCCAAAGAAAAAGATAACCATAAAAGCCTATGATGATGAAGAAAGAGTGTTGAGAGGAGTCATAGTTTTTCCCATAAGAGTTGGTCCTATACAAAAAGAAACCATATGCCAAGTATTGGACCTCAAATTAACTTATAACATTTTGTTAGGAAGACCATGGATCCATGAAATGCAGGTTGTTCCTTCAACCTACCATCAATGCCTAAAATTCCCACATCAAGGGCAAGAAATAATGGTAAGTGGAGACCTCAATCCCTTCCAATATTGTAATAATGTCAAACCTATAAATGACTCATTGGTTCCACACAATGCTGAAGGGTCTATACCCAATCAAATGGAACAAGGCCAAAGTTCTAAAGACATCCCTTTGGTGAAAGGAAAAGAGAAGATGGAAGAAGAAATTGTTGTTCAAGAAACTCCAAAACTCATTAACCAATCTACATCGACTAAAGGAAAAGAGAAGGTTAATGAGAATAACATTTTTAGTGAAGAAGAAAAAGAAGAATCTACCAAGGCTATCACAAGATATCTTAAGGAAACCCAAGAAGAAAAAGAAGACTCCACTAAAGATGTTCAAAGATATACCAAAGAAGCTCATTATCAAAAGATGGACAAAATAATGCAAAACTTTGATAAGCAATGCAAGATTAAGCAACAAGGAGTAGGGGAATACTCCTTATCTATGATTGACTTACCCTTATCACCAAAGTCCTTTGGAAAACCTCTAAATCTGCCTCATAAGTATAATGATAACTTTGTAAGAGCAAGTACATCATCTGCCATGAATGAAGAAGACAATGAAATTCTGAATTGGCTATATAAAGATGAAGAATCAAGTGCCCACATTAAACATATTCAAAATCCAATCATTTCCACACATCAATATGGGAAGGGATTTGCAATCATGAAAAATATGGGTTATGAAGGTCAAGGACCTTTAGGCACAAGAAATGAAGGGCTAATTGAACCCCTAGAATCCACATGGTGAGATTCCAAGCAGAAGACAAGTTTAGGATATCTTGAAGAAGGATACACACAAAAACATTATCCCAAATTATATAATCAAATACTACAATTAGAATCTCATAGTGATGAAGATTATAATGAATGGGAATGGGAGACTCTATCTAATGGGTCATGTCAAGATAAGGGCATTGATGTTATTCACACCTATACCTCTAATAAACATAAAGGACTAATGGCAGAATCAACTCCAAATCAAGCATCTAGTTCTAGCCAAGTGATTCAAAATGACGGGCCAAGCATAGAAATCAAAATAAATCAATGGGTAGGGGAACCATTTGTTCCTTCATGGAGACTTCCTATGGAAGATTCAAATGCTAGGTTTAATCCGCACAATTTTTATCCAACAAAAACCATAGTGGAGTTTAGTGAGGAGGATTTTGATCCTTCTTCTTTAGAACATTTAGAGGAAGCCCATGTCCGAGATCTTCAAGATACAATGTATGAACCTTCCAACAATGAGATAAACACTTTAAGCCCAATTGAGACAAATCCCAGTGTTGACCCATTAACTCTCATTTGGCTGGACCTAATCGAATGGGATGCCATGGAACCTGATACCTTGCCAACTTTCTTGAATGACAACACGCTATCCCAATACCTCAATGCGGTCGAACCTTCTTTTACCAAGGACTATCAAGAAGAAATGATCAAAGGGAGCATCCAAACTCTTAATCTGAGAAAAAATAAAAAAATAAAAAAAATAGAAAAGGAAAAGAATCGAGTGTTGAAAACCATTTTGTGGCAACATTAGATCAAGAAAAAAAAAAGAAATAAAGGATGTCTCCAAAGGTGAAAACCCAACTGAGGTGCCTATGGAAGGGAGTTTGGATGTTCTACCAAATCACTATGAAGAAAGGTCTCCAATTCTAATTGAGCCAACAGAAAAGATAAACATTGGAACAGAAATAGAGCCAAAGTTCATTCACTTAGCATCATCCCTATCCAGCGAAGAAAGAATAGAATTCATTAAGTTCTTTAAGGAAAATCAAGTTAACTTTGCATGGTCTTATGATGATATGTCAAGGTTAGACCCAAATTTGATAATGCATCACCTCAATATAAAGGAAGGAGCTAAACCAGTCAAGCAAAAACTAAGGAAAATGCATCCTCATATAGCCTTACTTGTCAAAGTGGAATTAGAGAAGCTATTAAAGGTGGGGTTTATAAGAGCCATTGATAATGCATAATGGATTTCCAATATAGTGACAGTACTAAAGTGGATAAGTCCATCAGAATCTACACAGATTTTAGGGATTTAAACTTGGCATGTCCTAAAGATGACTTTCCACTTCCTAGCATTGATGCTATTGTAGACCTCATAGTGGGACACTCCATGTTTTCACTCATAGATGGATTTAGTGGCTATAATCAGATCAAAATAGCACCTGAAGATCAAGACAAAACTACTTTTACATGTGCATGGGGCACATTTTGTTGGAATGTCATGCTTTTTGGTTTGAAAAATTTTAGAGCAACTTATCAAAGAGCAATGACTACAATATTCCATGATATGATGCATAAATTCATGGAGGACTATGTGGATGACATACTAGCCAAGTCACATTCAAGAAAAGAACATGTTCCCATCTTGGCAAAAATCTTTGAAAGGTTAGAGGAATTCAAAGTAAGACTTAACCCAAAGAAATGTTCTTTTGGAGTTCAATCTAGAAAACTTCTAGGTTACATTATGTCAGCAAAAGGAATAGAGGTGGACCCAGCTAAAGTGAAGGCCATAATGGAAATGGAAACACCCAAAACTATTAGTCAGATGAGGTCTTTACAAGGAAGGATACAATCCATTAGAAGGTTTATCTCTCAATTGGTGGAAAAATGCCACAATTTCAATCAACTCTTGCATAAAGATACAATCTTCAAATGGGATACCAAGTGTGAAGAGGATTTCAACCTATTAAAGAAGTACCTCATGAATCCACCAATATTGATGCCACCTATTAGAGGAAAGCCTCTAATCTTGTATATTTCAGCCACAAAAAATTCATTGGGGGCACTTTTAGCACAAGAAGATGAAAATGGAAAAGAAAAAGCAATCTACTACATTAGTAGAACCTTAGTCAAATATGAGCTGAATTATACCTTCATGGAAAGGGCATGCTTTTCTGTAGTTTTTGCTTCACAAAAATTACACCATTATATGCTATCCCAGAAGATAAGGCTCATTGCCAAGATTGACCCTTTGAAGTATTTACTAAGCAAAACAACATTAAATGGAAGATTAGCAAAGTGGGTGATGATCCTAAGTGAATTTGATATAGAATATGTTGATAGAAAACCAATTAAAGGACAAGTCATTATAGACCAATTAGCAGAAGCACCCCTTCATGATGATCATCCTATACAAGTTGAATTCCTAGATTCAAAGATTGTGAATGTTGAGGCAAAAACATGGCAACTTTATTTTGATGGCTCCTACACTCATCATGGCTCAGGAGCAAGCATACTCCTCATCATGCCTCAAGGCTCCACCATCCCTAAGTCATACAAATTACTATTTTTATGTACAAACAATATAGCAAAATATGAAGACTTGGTTATAGGAATCAAGTTGGCATTAGAGTGGAAAGTGACAGAATTAAAAGTATATGGGGACTCACAATTGGTCATAAATCAAGTCAATGAAGAATATCAGACCAAAGATGATAAATTGGTACCTTACAAAACAATGGTGGATAATCTCAAGAAGTATTTCATTATCATCACATTTGAACAAGTGCCGAGAGAAAAGAACAAAGCAGCAGATGCTATGGCAACTTTGGCTTCACTTTTATAGATACCTGATCAAACTGCTAGATACGAGTTCTTGGTAGAAGAAGTCACTCAACCCGCATATGATCCAACCCATCCTTACACCATTTTCCTACTTACTACAACCAAAGCACCCTGGTATGGACCAATTTACACCTATTTGAAAGACCAAACCCTTCCTATTGACCTAACAAGAAACCAAAAGAAAAGCTTCATTTGACAAGCCTCCAAATACACTATAATTTCTGAAACATTGTATCAAAGAAGTCTTGACGGAATGCTCCTTAGGTGTTTAGAAGAGGAAGAATCAAACCTAGCCTTACAAGAAATTCATGAAGGAATTTGTGGATCACACTCAAACAGATTATCTTTAGCTAAGAAACTTCTTAGGATAGGATATTTTTGGCCGACCATGGAAAAAGATTCTTGTAACTTTGCAAAGACTTGTAAGAAATGTCAATTTCATGAAAATTTGATACATGCGCCAGTGCAAGAACTTCATCCAACGACCACACCTTGGCCATTCTACCAGTGGGGTCTAGATCTAATAGGAATGATACATCCTCCATCTTCAAATGGGCATAAATTCATCATAACAGCCACAAAATACTTTACTAAGTGGGTGGAAGTTGTACCCCTATCAACTTCAATAGGAAAATAGATATCCTTGTTTATCCTAAATCAAATAATTTGTAGATATGGCGTACCTCATGCCATCATAATGGATAATGCAAGGCATTTCAAGAACAAAGACATAATAGAATTGTGTACCAAATTCCACATGATACATCATTCATCTTCAATATATTATCCTCAAGGTAATGGACAAGCTGAAGAAAAAAACAAAAACATATTAAAAATATTGAAGAGAACGGTGGATAATTCTGGTAGAGATTGGAACATCAAGATAAACCTGACTTTATAGGCATATAGAACAAGCATAAGGATGCCAACAGGGGCTACACCCTTCTCCTTAGTCTTTGGAACGGAAGCAATTTTGCCTTTGGAGGTAGAACTTCCATCTTTAAGGATATCTATGCAGGGTTTGATAAATGAAGAGGACTATAGGGTGGCTAGACTACAATAACTAGAACTCTTGGATGAAAAGTAGAAAGAAGCCTTTAACCATTTAAAAGTATACCATAATAGAATGTTAAGATCTTACAATAAACACGTCAAGCCAAGGACATTCCAAATAGGGGATCTAGTGTTGAGAGAAAATCCCAAGAACCAAGTAGAAAGGGAGAAGAAAGAAAAGTGGGAAGCCAACTGGTTAGGACCATTTCTCATTGTTGAAGATTTTGGGACTGGCACATACAAGCTATTAGATTGCGATGGTGAAGAATTACAAGAACCTATAAATAGCATACATCTTAAGAAGTTCTATACATGAGGTAGACAAAAGAGTATAAAGAGTATCATATGGAAAGCATCATATTTATTGTACATAGTTCAAAGGAGATCTTAAAAAACACCAAAAACATTGAAAAAGTTGAAAATATCATAAACATTTGAAAATGCACAAAAGATCAAAAACAGTGGAAAATTGAGCATAAGAAAGGAAAAACATTCAAAAATGATCCTCAAAAAGATGTTGTCTTGGTGAAAACCTAGTAAATAGGCACCTTGATAATATGATAAAAAAATTGAAAAAAAAAGAAAAATACAAAAAAAAATCAAAAAAGAAGAAAAGTGCCTTGGTGAAAACCTAGCAAATAGGCACCTTGGTAGCAAAAAAAAGAGAAAATCTTTAAAAATAGAAAAGAGCTTGATCCATTCAATCGGTGAAAACCTAGTAAATAGGTGCCATTGAAAGTCCAAGTCAGTTGCATACTTAGCAGGTCACC
This sequence comes from Chamaecyparis obtusa, assembly GCA_027943335.1. NCBI lineage: Eukaryota > Viridiplantae > Streptophyta > Pinopsida > Cupressales > Cupressaceae > Chamaecyparis > Chamaecyparis obtusa. Next base: position 185,841 of record BSBK01005576.1, on the reverse strand, counting down.
TTGTAAATATTGTATTCGCTAGCATTTGTATATATCATAATAAAACCCCACAGTTGCATTTGCAAATACCTTAAGATTTTGGTCACCCAATCAAAAATTGTCCTAAGTCTCACAAATGAAATCAATATCAAACTAGGGGCAATCTACTCAAAAGGAGCAAGGATTCATCAACAAGCTTTATTCAATCAGAAAATCAATTCATTAGACTCGAAAGAGGAACACTTATTCAAATCTACATACCAATCTAACTTGAGCCTAAAAGGGAGAATTTGATCCAAGAACTTCAAAAGACTTTATCTTTATCAGGATTAAAACTATGAAATGGATGGAACTACACTTGAATTATGGATTTGAAAAACAAAGCAAAATTTTTTTAAGGGTTGACTCAATTGATGAAATCATTCTTTCTAGAGAGTCGATGAAAGTTTTAGACTAGACAAGCTATGATGAAGGAATGATATTTTTCTTGATTTCTGACTGATTGTATTAAAATCAAAGTTTTAAAACATGTAATTTGTCTAAGGACGTGCTCATCAAAGAATCATCGAGGACTTGTACATAAGATAAAACAATGATTTCTTCTTGTTTACACAAACAGATACCTTGACTATTTTGATCTTCAATATCATAATATCAACATCCACTTGCAACATAGAATCTGACAAAATCAGTATTCGTACTCTCATGATTGGCTTCAATCAGTGATATTCATACTGAAGAGACCGATGGGAAAGCAAATAAAAAGGCAAAAAGTATTCATATCATCATGGTTGAACTAGTGATGGTTGTACTCAAGACGGGATTCCAAAACACTCAATGATGATTATAAGCTCCAAAATTTTGAATAATGACAATTAGTTGCATTCATCTTAGATTAAGTGCATTGTATATATTGTTTTTCTTCTCACTAAGCTTAAATTGTAAGAGGGGAAATTAAATCAAAACGGGGGTGTATGCAAATCAAACAATCAAACGATCATTGAAAACAATTTATATAAGATCGAGGGTGTTGGAATTCAAAAACAAAGTGCATTGCATTAGGTTACTTGCATTAATTATACCATTATCATTAAGTCTTTCATTAATTTAGAATTATTAGGATCATGCATTATTAAGCTCATCATTATTATTAAAAATCATACATTTAAAAGTTCATTAGCAGTAGTAAACAATTGCATCCATTTAAGAAAATTAAATTGCATCAATTAGAAATCATTCCACCTAGTAAAGTCATCTCGCATTACACCTATCTCATTCATTATAGGATCATTCATACATATATCATTGAAAGACAATCATGGCATCACATTTGCATATCAAAGGAAAAGCATTCAAAATATTCATTATCCATCTAATATTTATTCACAACATAAAATAAACATCATGGCATCCATCTATTCTATGTCATACATAAGACAATCATTTATCCATCTTTAGGACATATGCATGCATGAGAAAGTTATATTCTGCGAAAAAAGTCACACAAATCATATAGAATCATATAGCTGCATATCAAAAAACTGAAAAGAAATCCAACACATAATGACATCCTATATAATCAAATCAAGCAAAGTACACATCAAAATCCATGGTATCACTATCATAAATGAATGTCAAATCAAAGTCTATAACATGATCATCAAATGCAGTATCTAGCGATTAATGTTCATCAAATATCAAAGCGTAAACATAAAAACTGATAAAAAATGATACAAATCTAATGTCTCGATCATGATAATAGAATGAAAGCTTAGGAATATATAAACACTCAAGAATTGCCATCATCATTGACATTCTGAGGATTAGGTGCACTATCTGGTGGGTGGCTCGAACTAGCTTGAACCCCATGTTGACTCATAATGGCCATAAAAGCCTACATCATAGAACTCATCTGTGACACCTGCTACTAAATCGAAGATATCTGAGTCTGCAGAGAAGCAACATCTGATGCTGATGCTGGAGGAAAATCATGAGCTACTGAAGACTGTGGAAGTGGAGTATAGGAAGAGGGAGAAGATGAAGAAGGATCACCTAACACAGGAACAAACTGAGAAGAAGGATGTGATGAAGATGAAGGCATGGAAGCAGAAACACCTGCCTGAACTATCGAAGCAGCAAGAGGAACAATAAGAGGAACATTGGGAGGAGCAGTAGGAGGGCCCTGCACCTGATCAAGTAATGCCTGTGCAACCTCTGCATCAATCACTCTCTGTACTCTAGTATGAGGCCTTTGAATAGCACCCCTAGCTACCTAGTGCAAAAGTCTATCTCTACCATGATCTCTCAGAATAGGAGCAGTAGCTAACACTAGCATCCGTACCTGACCTGCTCTAGCTCCTTGATGACCTCATCATCCATGTCAACCCTTGATCCTACCATGATCTCCATCATCATCATCATCATCACCATCATCATCATCAACTCCATCATCTCCATCAGATAACTCCTCAATGCTAGGAATCCTCTCAACAGGATCAGTGAATCTCAAAAAATGATACCTGTGTATCCATGCACCATACTCATCTATAATTTCAGCATCCATCACCCGTGACCTAGGGTTCTAGGGATGATACCCCAGATCCTGAATCTCTTGAATAGCTATGCCATAATCAACACAAGGGCCCCATAATGATCTCTCAATCATGAAAGTAGAACGACTGATCATCCAATGAGGATAGAACATATATGAAAGCTCACCATCATCCTTGGGCCACACCTCGCATCCAAGATAAGGTCACCAAATAAAAGTGTCCATGTCATCTATCTAATGATGCCAATAATCAAGCTTACCCAAGTGGGTTTTCCTAATAATACCACTATACATCCATGCAAATGGCCAACCAGCCGGATGATCCCGGGCAGTCAAAGGATGTGTCACTAGAAGGTGCTCCCAAGTCCACAACTATAATAGAATGGCTCCAGCAGTCAAAGTAGTGGAACATCTGTACACAACAATGTGTAGCTCGTGATATAACTATGCTAATAAATAGGAACCCCAATCGAAACAATGAGGCTCTACCATCAAATCCTCTAGGATAGGACCCCACCTGATAGCAAATCCATGTCCACGCTGGTCTGGAAGTAGGAAACCACCAATCAATGTACCAAGGATAGCAAGAAAAATAGGGAATGACATAAAATAAGCCTACTAAATGTTCTGATCACCAATGGAGTGATTCTGAAATACTTGGCGACACGCTGATCCATCATACACAATGTCATAGTAAACTAGCTCTCCTCGAGTCGGCAACTAGAGAAGATGGTACACATCCTCAGGGGTAATGGTCATCTCACCCATAGGAAGATGGAAGGTGTTATGGTCTGAGTGCCAACACCTAGCCATAGCAGTGATAAGGCCTTGATTCACTTAGAATCAGGGAAGATATAGAAGGAACGACAGACCACACCGAGCAATATGTCACCAGTCAGCAGCACTCAAAGCAGGAATCATGTCCCAAGATAATGGATAAGAACCGCGAGTCTGCAATGAACTGAGATCTGCCTACAAAAACACAAGCAAGTTCAAACATATCAAAAAGGAAATCAAAAATTATTAAGATCATTCTAAGTCAATCAAACATTCTCCAATACTTATCAAACCCACAATCAAATTTCATGTTTCTACTCAGATAGAATGGGAATTTTTATCCTCACCCATCATCAAGATTTCGATTGATAATGGATATCTTAACTATAACTGAATCCTAACTGACCTCTCACAACTTGTTGCACAAATCTTGAACAAACACAGAAGGACATATCAACCTAAAAAACAATTTACGACACCGACACATTGCAAACTTGGTCAAAATTTGCAAAAATTGAAATTTGGCAAAGTAAAAACATTGTTTTATGACGTAAAAGTGACAAACACTGAAAGCACGGCTTAAAAAGGTAAAATCACACATGTATATGGAAAAAGTGGCAAAAATTTTTAAAGCACCCAAAGGCACCTCGAAAGCACTGCTTAAAGAGGTAAAAGCGTGAAAATTAAGCAAAAGCGCTGGTTTAAAAAGTGAAAGTGCTAAACCCAGGCGGAAGTGTGCAAACAAGTGGTAAAAGCACAAAAAGGATTAAATTTAACCTGTAAAGCACCCAATCGGAACACGGAAGTGCTATTTAAAAATGCGAAAGTGCACAAACAGAGGTGAAAGCGCTACTAAAATTCGCAAGAGTGCTCATTCGTGAAAGAAAATGAAAAAAAGGGCTATCTACCAGGAGAAAATTCAAAAAAATTAAAACACATGCGTAAATGGAAAAAAGGTAAAGGTATGAGTACTCACTAGAGGTCCTGAACTAGGTAGTCGATGATATCACTGACATCTCTCGAATCGATGCTCGCGGATAGGGATAGACATCGTAACACGTGATAAAGACAAAGGAGAGAAAAAGTCAAAAGGTGAATAGTAAATGAATAGTAAAAAGGGATTTTGACCCCTTTATATAGGTTTTTTACCTAAAAGGATGTAACTTGACCTCTGCAAGTGCATGTTTATCATAATTGACCTACTCAAACACTGTTATCATCAGAATCATTAACACAGGGGCATTTGAAATTAAACACATTAAATCAATAGTATCAGAAATTCAAATAAAATTCATCACAAAATTAAAATGATATAAAAAAAACAAATCAACAACATCATCACGAACCAATCGAAGGTCAAATCTAATGTGAATTTTATTTCATTTCTGAGGGGGCATACCTTTGGATATTGAATCAACATCATCAAAAATCAAGAGATCGATCATCAAATCATCAAAAAAAAAATTGGAATCAAACGAATGGGGCATCACATCAAGATCAATCGTCATAATAGGTATCATATCAAATTAGGTATCAAACATTGCATGAGGGACCATTATCAAACACCATATCAAGAGAGTTTCATATCGATCATATTTACATCAATCTCATATCAGAAATCAAGATCAACCATCAAAATACATCAAACAACATCAGCGATCGATCATCATTGAATCAAGACCTATCAATCAAGCTAGATCAAAGTATTCTTTGAATCGACATGCTTCATACGTCAACTCAAAGAGGGGCATTTATAATCACCTAAAAGTGGACAAAGACAATTTAACGATAAATCAAAGAAAATAAATTCAAATCAAAGAAAATCAAGGATATAATTGAATCAATTGAATCACAATACATAATTAGCCAATCAAAATGAAAATCAAATCCTAAATCAAGACCAATCAAAATTGAGAGCATTTTAATCAAGTGCAATCAAATCAAAATACAATTAAATCAATTAATTGTATAGTCTTGGATTAAAGTAAATTCAACCCATTCAAGGGGTACATGGCTAAATAAATTCATTTAAATCAATTAATAAATCCTAATTACTCTCAACAACCCAAAAGGAGAGGAAATCCGGGCAACCAATGAGATTTAAAGAAAGACACTCACATGGATCAAGCCCAACTGAATCTCAATCACTCAAAGTGAGAGAGAATCTCAGCCATCCATCTTGTCTACTTGTCCCAAGCTTTGAGGACACAAACTTTGCATTGTCTTCAAAGGGTGGAACCAAAGACTTAACCCCAACTCAACCATGATCAAATGCAACTACACCCCCTCACCTTGGGAAATCTATAAAAGGAAGCCATAATTCCTTCATAATTTATCTTCCACACATCTGAGAATTGCATTGAACCTCTTGCAATTTGAGCTTAGAAAGGCATTTTGAGAAGCATTTTAGAATTTCTTTTGATCTAATTGTTAGCATAGCATTGTTATCTTTATCATTCTCATTCTAGAACTGTCATTAGTGAGAGCTTGCTGAGAGCTTCTTCATTATTCATTCTAGTTAGAGAGCCATAGGATGCTCAATTAGTCTTTATTTTGCTAAATAGTTGATCTATTTGCCTTTTGGTTGTATTTAGTTTCTATTTTCATTTATTGACTAACCTTAATTCTATGAAGGCACTTTCCCTAGTGTACAGAAAGGTTCCTCCTCTCATTCGATATGTGCAATTTGGAATAAAGACATTTTTTTAAAGCTATTGTGCATCAATTCAAGGCTTTTCATATTCTTATTATTTAGTTTTTATTTGCATATCATATTTATCTTAAAACTTATGTTTCTTTCATAGAATATATCTTCATTCAATTATCATATTTCCATCATAAAATCCAAAAAAAATAGATTAATATGTATTTCATTTAAATCCTTCATTTCAATTATTGTCTATAGTCATTGATATGCTCTAAAAATATGAGAGCACCATACTCACTTTGAATAGAAGGAAATAGGTTGATTTGCATTTTTTTAATATGTTTTACTTATATGATTATTGATCACCTAACCGTGAATGCAAAGATCTATTGAGTTTTTGTGGTTGCATCTTGTAGGTACAAAGTTCACACACATAAATATAAATAGGGGTTAGAAAATCTAGTACATAATCCTCTACAGACACAATCAAATTCCTCTTTATTAGTTTCATACCCATGGGGCCAATTAGGGGTCAAATGATCCTTCTTAGGGTGTTTTTTATTACCAAAGTGGTATTACGCTTCAACATTTCCATCCATTTTGTTTCTCTATCTACATCTTGTGGATTTTTAATAATTCCACTCACAATATCCTATTATTATTTTTTTATTTAAAGTAATTGTATTTTTATTTTCTATGTATGAAAATCACACCCTATATTTCCCTATCTTTCTCCCCCTTTGACATCAAGGATAAAGATAAGAAATATTCTTACCACTACTCCATCTAAAAGTGACTAAGTCCACAAATAATATTTGTTATATATGATTAATAAATCATTTGGAAGAACCCTAGGACTAGAACAAGTAGAAATATTCCCTTTGGTTAGATCATACCAAAATAAATACTTCCCTTGGAACCTCCTTGTATTGCCTCATTAATGGCTAAAACCTTGTCTTCCATGTGGACATACAAATTCATATCCTCTAATTCATGGAAGAATTTTAAATCTAAGAGGACAATGTAGGGGTTCATCTCCTCAATCCGGTAAGACCTTATGAGAATAGGTACAATTCTCTACAACACTTTTCTAAACTCCAAATTGTGGTCAAACATGTTAGAATTATTTCTTTTTGAGGTGGTAACATTCATGTTTCATCATTTATGTCAACATGTATTTAAGTTAAATGCATTAGAAGATTTAGTAAGACTGGTTATCATAGGTTCAAGCAAGATTGTCAGTTGTGTACGGACATTGTATGATGTTTTAGTATATGTGAGGATACATTTTTATAAAGGGAAGTATGTACACCTTATATATAAGGTCGATGGATTTCATATTGTTGTTTACACAAGTTATACTTGTTTTGGTGAAGACTGGTTACAAAACAGTGACAGAGGATTATGTTAGATAAATGAAAGGGGGGGTGTGAATCAATTAAGTACAATTATCCTACAGTCCCAAATACTCCCTGATGTATAAAACAAATATTTCAAAAACTTTAAATATCTCGGTAAAAACTTTGTTGTGCTTTTTTGTTCATTAACCAAATACCAGTAAATTTAACTAGTATATAATAATCAAACCAGTAATTGTAATGTGTAAAGTAAAATAAGAAATCATCACATGCATACACATATAGCACTTTATTTTTAACATGGAAACTCTATTAGAGGAAAAACCACCTATGACCAGTACCTAAAATAATTTCACTCTTCTGAAGTGAGCCCAATTAAGAGCCAACCATGTTAAAGTTTTCAAAACACACTGTAAGGTGTGACCTTATTAGAGGATTTATCACTAACAGTTCTCTATGACCAAACACTCACTTAGGGTCAACAAGAAAACAATCAACATTCATTGAATGTCATAATGAAATATTAAGTAAATATTGTTAAGTCCCACTCGGTTAAGAGATTTATCTATAGCAATGGTTAGATTGCAAAATTAAATGATCTGATTCAAACTACAACTTCCTTTTCTTGTTTTCATATCTATGCTAAGTTCATAATACCTCTGGCCATCATAATCACTCCAATTTCCTCTTATCCTCCAACTTTGTTCTTCTCAGTTAATCCCTTTTTTTCACACTCGATGTAGTCTGTAGAATTGCTCAGTTCTCACTTTAACTTGTCTGACTAGCTTTGCATGAATTCAATTCCCTTCTCATGCACATTGACATTTTGAATCTCTTGTCTCCTTAAATAGACATGATAAACCATTTTCTTCTCATCTATAGATTTTGCCTCTTAATCTCCTTGGTTGATTTTGTCGCTTCAACCTTCCTTGGAACTTGTACCTCAAACACATTTCATTCTTCATCATATGATCATCCTTGAATTTTATCAACCATTTGATCTTCATAACAAACTTTATCTTTAACCTCGGAATCATCCATATTTGTCCATCTCAAAATATTTAGTCGGTAATCATATGTTCCATATTATTTCTTTCACTCAGTCAATACCATGATGTGTCAGTGACTTCTTACTCAGTTAATATTGTACTTGGTATAGACTACACTTTCTCAGTGTACACTATTTCAATTCAATGTATACTAAGTTCTTCATTTACCGACCACATAAACTTGTACATTCTTGATCTTCAATTCATAACATAATCATGTAATACAATCAAATCACTAACATAATGTCATAGAATCATTAATAAGTTAACCAATGAATACCATACTCATATCTTTCACATACATCTCATCTTCATGTTAATATCTCATTCCTTCACCATTATTACCTTCTTCATATTTTTTTAATTATCATGATAAGTACAGTAAAAAATAATTGATATCAATGACAATATAATAATTAATTTAATGTCTCACATATAACTTTGTAGTTCAGTGATTATCTTCACATTTTGTTCTCCAAGTAATCAATCATTTGTAGCATAACAATCTCTCCCTTTCAAGTAGTCAATCAGTTGTAGTATGTCCATCTCTCCCTTTGGAATTGATGGCAATATAGACACAATATAAAATATGCCATAGAATACCAAACATATATATATATATATATATATATATATATATATATATATATATATATATATATATATAGATATATATATATATATACATATATACATATATACATATATATATATACATATATACATATACATATATATATATATACATATATACATATATACATATATATATATACATATATACATCTATACATATATATATATATACATATATATACATATATCTATATACATATATGTATATACATACATATATCTACATATATATATATATATATATATATATATATGTTGTGACTCGGTAATGCATTTAATATTTTCAATCACTACACAATATAAATTGAATAGACTCTCCCTTTTGGTTAGCTTCATTCCTAACTAATATTCATGTATCTCTCTCCAATGCTTCCTGATCATCTCTCTCCTTGTGAATTATTCTCTCTCTCCTTATTCCATTTCTGTATATTTCATGATTCTCTCTCCCATTGGAAGAAATGCCAAAATGAATTAGCTCTTTTAGTAGTCAAATTAGTATCTCTATTGTTTGGTTTAGATTCTTGTATTTTGCATGTACATATATGTAATTACAGCTTATTTTCCATCTTCACAACCTTAAGAATCTCAAAGTGTGAACATCATGCATCAACACCATTAGATATTTTAATAAAGTATAGGTTGATGCAATCCCATATCACCTTAGTGACTATTAGACAGGGGATGGACCCCTAGTCTACTTCACAAGTATTCAAATGTATCCTTCGGTAAGGGTTTTGTGAATATATCAACAAGTTTCTCTTGTGATTTCACATATTCCAATATGACTTGTTTTTCTTGAACTTTCCCCCTCAAGTAGTGATACTTAATAGATATATGCTTTGTCTTTGCATGCATCATAGAATTATTTGAAATATTAATAGCACTTGTGTTGTCACATTAAATTATGATAGGATTAGTGATCTCTTCATTCATACCTTCCAATAACTGCTTTATCCATGTAGAATTTGAACAATTAGCAGCAATAACAACATAGTTTGCTTCAGCAGTGGACTGAGAAATGCATCCTTTTTTCTTACTTATCCATGTTATCAATCTTTCTCCTAAAAAGAATGCTCCACCAGTAGTGATTTTTCTATCATCAATGTTTCCAGCCCAATCAACATTAGTGTAAACTATTAGTTCAAAATTATCTTCTTTCTTATACCACAATCCATAATTTTCAGTATTCTTCAAGTATCTCAAAATTATTTTCACAGTAGTCATGTGTGACTCTTTAGGATTAGCAAAGAATCTAGCCACAATTCTAACCACATGTGCAATATCTAGTCTATTATGCACAATATACATCAACTTGCCAATTATTTATCTATATAAGGTTTGATTTAACTTTGTTGATTTATCATCCTTGGTCATCTTACATCCAGTTACCATAGGTGTACCAGCTGGTTTTGAATCTTTGATACTAAATGTCTTCAAGACTTATTTGATGTACTTTACTTTTGTGATATAAATTTCTTCCTTCAGTTGTTGGATTTGCAAACCAAGAAATAATTTGATCTCTCCAAACATCAAAATTTTAAACTCTTTTCTCATTTCATTAGCAAAAGACTTGCATAGGTTATCATGACCTCCAAATAGTATATCATCAACAAAAATTTCAGCAATAATAATCTTGTCATCAATTTCACATTTTAAATACAAATTGTTGTTGTCACTTGTTCTAACAAATCCAATTCTTATGAGATAATCATATAGCCTTCCATACCATGTTCTCGGTGCTTGCTTCAATCCATATAATGTGTTATGCATCTTACATACCATATTATTCTAATTAGGATCAACAAAACCTTAAGGTTGTTCAATGTATACCTCTTCTTCAAGTATCCCAGTTAGAAATGTAGATTTCACATCCATCTAATATACCTTAAATCCTTTATAAGAAGCATATGCAAGTAGTATTCTTACTCCTTCAAGTCTAGCAATGGGTGCAAAAGTTTCTCCATGGTCAATTCCTTCTTCTTGTGCATAACCTTTGCAAACTAGTCTTTTTTTGTTCCTTGTTACATCTCCATTCTTATTCAATTTGTTTCTGAATATCCATTTAGTTTCAATCACAATTTTGTCTTTAGGTCTCGGTACCAATGTCCATGTCTTTTTTTTTATATTTTCTCCATTTCGTCATTCATTACCTTGATCCATTCATCATTTTTCAATGCATCTTTAACATTTTTAGGCTCAAATTCACAAAATAAACATGTGTTGTTTCTTAACTTAATTCTAGTCATCATTTCTTCTCTTTTGTCTCCAATTATCTGATCTTTGGGATGGTGTCTTCTCAAATACTTTTCAAGTACATGTTTAGATCTTTGTTCTTTAATGTGTTCTCCACTTGGTGCATGATCATCATTCTCATCAATAACTATTTGTTGTTTCTCAATCCATATAGATTGTTTCTCGGTAGCATTATTCTATTGCTCCATGACTCCAAACTATTGCTCAAGTAGAGATTCGGGATTTTCAATATACATAAATCTACCATAGTCTTCTGATTCTTTCTTACTTTCTTCATCATTTTTTTATGCAAAATCACCAACTCTCATATTAGCACTTTCAATCATCTTTTTAGTAGTCTTATTCAAACATTTATATTCCCTACTTTTAGTAGAATAACCTAAAAATATGCCCTCATCACCTTTTGAATCAAATTTTCCATTTCTATCATCTTTCAAAATGTAACATCTACTTCCAAATATTATGAAATAACTCACATTACGTGTGTAACCATACCATATCTCATAAAGTGTCTTGTTTGATTATTTCTTCAATTGAACTTGGTTCAATGTGTAAACAACAGTACTAACAGCTTCTCTCTAGTAAATTTGTGCAACATCTTTTCAATCATTAGTGTTCTAGCACAATCAATAATTGATCTAATCCTCCTTTTAGCAATCCCATTTTTTTGGGGTGTCCTAGTGCAGATACATGTCTCTTTATTCCATGCTCATTACAAAAATTAGTAAACTCATCAGAAATGAATTCACCACCTCTATCTGACCTTAAGCATTCTAGTTCCTTACCACTTTCTCTTTCCACTTTTTCTTTGTACCATTTAAACATTTTGAAAGCTTCTAATTTTTTTTAAGAACATAAAAGTCATCATCCTAGAGAAATCATCAAAAAATAAGATAAAATATTTATCTCCATAATAACTCTAAGTTCTCATTGGACCACATAAGTCAGTGTGAACTAACTCAAGAATAGCATTAGATGAGTAATGTTTGCTCTTGAAACTAGACTTTGTCATCTTACCCATTTTACATTGTTTGCACATTACATGGTCAGGTTTAGATATTCTCGGTAAACCTCCAACTTTCCTTTTCTTACTGATCTTAACCATGGTTTCAAAGTTCACATGAAATAACCTCTTGTTCCATAACCAAACATCTTCATTTTTATCCAAAAAACAATAAGTTTCAACATTGTCAAGATAGAATAAGTAACCTTTTGATTTTTCACCAGTACCGATTAGTTTTCCAGCCTCATCAAAGATTCTCACCTTTCTTTTCTCAAATTCAACTTGGTGACCTATTTTATTTAGTTGTGCTATAGTCAATAGATTATAGTTAAGTCCTTTCACCCAATATACATTTTTACATATGATCATATTATTTAGCATTATAGTTCCTTTTCCTTTTACTTGACAAGGTGTATCATTTCCCATTTTCACAAATCCACCATTATAATGTTCAAGATATTCAATTTTTTCTTCATCACCATGCATATGATGTGTGCATCCACTATCAATAATCCAAGTATCAATCTTGATAACCTTAGAAATAAGTGTTTTTTCAGCATACCTTTCTTCTTCTTTGCAATCTTCCTTCAATGCAATAAATACCACTTCTATGTCTTCATCAATTTCAGTCTCAGTGTCATCATCTTCATCTTCAACTAGGTAGCATGTCTTCTTTCCTTTATCCCTGTAGTCTCGGTTGTCTCTTTTACCTCTCTATCGGTTACTTCTGTAATCTTGGTAATCTCTTCTATCATTCTTCCTTTCATTTGATCTTTTATCATCTTTCTTGTCAAGACATCTTGCAGCAATGTGACCGACCTCTTTACATTTAAAACATACCAAGGGTAGATTTTCTCTATATATTCCTTTTCCCTTTGGTAACCTTCTAGCCATTAATGCTTCAAGTTCATCAAGCTCATCCTCCTCAACTTCACTTTCACTTTCATTTCTTATCTTATGTCTACTGCTTGATCTTCCAATTTTCAAAGATGACACAAATGCAGGTTCTACCATAGGTAAAATATTGTTATCATAGTTGTTAAGCTCAAATGTAGTCAATCTACCAATTAGACTATCAAGAGAAATATTATTTCCAAGAGCTGCTCTCATTTCAAGTATTAATGATACTCTAATAGCATAGGCATGAAACAATTTTCTTAGAATTTTACTTACCACAATGTCTTCTTCAATAGTTCTACCTACTCCTCGGATAGCATTCACCACTTCCTTGATTTGGTTGTTGTACTGAGTGATGTTTTCACCTTCTTTCATCTTCATATCATCAAAATTTCCTCTTAAGCTTTATGTTTTTGCTCTAAGAACATTCAAATCTCCTCCAAGAACCAATGTAAGCTTGTCCCACATCTGTTTTGCAGTTGTACATGTCTTGATGTCTTCAAATTTAGTATCTATTATAAAACAAGCAATCTCAATCATCATAGAATTGTATTCTTGTCTTTCTTTCATCTGTGTGACAGTCAAGGGGCCACTGGGAGTTATAAACTCATTTTCCAAGTAGTAAAGTGTATAATCTCCAATATTTGATAGATATAACTTCATCCCACTTTCCCATGTTGAAAAATTATTTTTGTTCAACTTTGGCACCTCTCTCTTATACATCTTGTGATCTTTAACTTGAGTCCTTCAAACTTTTTCTTTTAAGCGCTCTAGCTCTAATACCAATTTTTAGATAACTGAGAGCGGGGGGGGGGGGGGGGGGTGAATCAATTAAGTAAAATTATCCTACAATCCCAAATACTCCCTGATGTATAAAACAAATCATTCAAAAACTTTAAATAGCTCGATAAAAACTTTGTTGTGCTTGTTGATGTATGTAGCATCGGTCAGATAAAACTAATTATATATAATAAATTATGAGAAATGATATATATATATATATATATATAATAATTAATATTATTTGTATTAATATATCTATGTATGTGTGTGTGTGTGTGTGTGTGTGTGTAATGTTAATCATTTATTTATTATTATAATAACTATATAGTTAATTATTAAATTAGATTAATGAATAGACATGTCCCATGAAGGGACATGTCTCTTCTTGTCTTTACCATGTATATATTCAAGAGATTGATGCATTTGGAAAACACATACAATATGAGATAGTGCCATTACATTTGAAATGATCCTAAAACCTTAACATGGTATCAGAGCCAGGTTGCAAATGTAAGAGAGTAGTGTGTTGATGGTGAATGTGTGACTATCTCAGAAAATACAGTCTTAGTATGAGGACCATATCTCACAAATGCACCATTGGATTTTTCTGAATTTTGGATATGTTGGTGATAAATAAATTTAGAAGAATCTCACCAGAGCGATTGGAGAAAAAATGTCAAGTTCAAAAGTTATGACTGATTATGTACAGGTCTATGCAAATTTCTAAACAAAGAGAGTTCTTTGATTAAAAGCTACAAACATTTTTTATTGTGCAAATAAGAAAATGATCATTACATTAATCAAGAGATAAGTCATAAAATTTTTATGTAGTTATTAATTCATACTATAACATTGGGATAGAAAATCTTGTATGCTTTTATCATTAATATTTCTTTGAGATAATTTAGTTTTATGAACTATTTGTAATCTCTATCTGAAATACTTTCAGGGGGAATCAAGAGACATATGTGATTGCATTCAAGAGAGAAAGAACTTGATACTTGCAGTCATGGGATTGAGTTGATGGATGAAACATTTCTTCAAAGAAAGAAAATATCATTTAGAGGGACAAACCTACAAAAGAAACCTTGGATGAGAAGGTCAGAAGGTTGATATCACATTCAAAAGAAGTCTGATGAACCATCAGAGGAAACCTTGAACAAGAAGGTTAAATGTTGATGTTAGTACTCTAAGCTTCATAGGGAGTTAGTACAACATCAAGAGGATCTTCCTTATTTGATTTCCAAGGATCTTGATCATATTGATTTAGAGGGAGTAAATCATATAGAGATGGTTTCCCTAGTGACCAGAAAACTATAAAAGGAAAAATAATTGTGATTCAAATGATGTAGTTCCATGTATGTGAGATAGAAGGCTTTTATGTAGATATCTAGGTCATGATATTGTTAGATAGATGGTTGGGCATTCAAGAAAAGAGCTTAATGTAGACTAAAGAACAAAGACACAACTTACTCCTAGAAGGTTGATATTAGATTCAAGGGGAGTATGATAGTTCATCTAAAAACAACCTTGGACGAGGAGGTGAGGAGGTTGTTACAAGACCTTAAAGGAAGCATCTAGAGGACTATGATCATGATATTGAATCTCATGTGTGCTGGATGAAATGCCTTTATGCTAGCTCCTACATAACTTGGGGTTCGCCTAGAGTGATGCAAACTATATAAGAGATATAGTGCATAAGTATGTTATTCAAGTTACATTATCACTACAGAACATATGGCTTATATTCTCATCAAGTTTCTTTCTAGAGGGAAGGTTGTGTACCTTCAAGATAAACTTAGTATGTTGGATAATGAAGCCTTAGATGAAAAAAAGTTTCAATATCTATGCTCTATTATCTTGTATGTTATTTTATTCTTCTTTTTGAGAGAGAATTTTAAGTTGAAAGCCCTTCTTTCCACCCTTTGGGATCAGCCATGATGGAGCCACCCTATGGGAGTAGCCATGGTAGACATTACTCTATAACTCAGATATCTAAGAAGACCCTCGGTTAAGAGAGAGTGTTGATGTTAGTGTCAGGAGGAAAAACCTGAAGTTATCAAGAAGGATTCCTCCCTAGTTAAGAGGGAGTGTTGAATTTAGCTTCGGGAGGATCACAATAATGATTCAAGTAGGTTAGAGAAATTTTTAGAGGTGCATTGAGGATAAATCTAGAAGCATGTGAGATTGCATTCTAGGGAGAAAGAACTTAATGCCTGCAGTTATGGAACTGAGTTGAGAGTTGATATCAGATTTAGGAAAAGAGGTCAGGAGGTTGATGCATGATCTTGAGCTTCAGAGGGAGAAACTAAAGGATATGCATCTGTGGACATTTGAGAATCTTGATTCAGAGGGAGTTGACCCTATCAAGATGGGTTCCTTAGTGATCAATAGTTAGAGGACTGTGATTCTTAGGATGGAGTTTCAACATCAGTGATCTATTATATTTATCTTATAGAGATATGGTAGGAAGGAATGTGATCCAATTGAAGTATATTAATACAAGTGTTCAAACAATAGATATTCTTACCAAACCACTCCCCAAGGTAAAAGTTGATCACTTAAGGAAGAATCTTGGTATGGTTGAAATATAAAATTTTGATTTGTACGAATAAAGATGTTTTATGTGTAAACTTCTTTTGTCATATTTGTGACTTTATGGGCTCATCCATCCTATGTACATTTCTGAGAGGTGACGATCTCTTAGACAATAAACACTTGTATTTGATGTTACAAGGTGATGATCTTGTAATGGAGATTTGATATGTCAGTGCACATACCATAATAGGGTTATATGTAAGGGGAATGTAATGTTCTCAAATTTACTACATCCTTGTATCATGATCTGAGGTGATATGAAAATCAAGTA
The DNA here is from genome assembly GCA_027943335.1 of Chamaecyparis obtusa. NCBI lineage: Eukaryota > Viridiplantae > Streptophyta > Pinopsida > Cupressales > Cupressaceae > Chamaecyparis > Chamaecyparis obtusa. The sequence continues at coordinate 169,039 of BSBK01005576.1, read as the reverse complement.
TCATGATCTAAGGTGATTCCTCATATCACAATCTAAGGTGAAGTGAAAACTAGGTATCATGATCTTAGATGATTCCTCATATTACAATCTAACGTAATATGTAAAATTAGGTATCATGTGTTAGGTGATTCCTCATATCACATGTTAGGTGATATGTAAAACTGGGTATCACGTGTCAGGTGATTCCTCATATCACATGTTAGGTGATATGTAAAATTGGGTATCACGTGTCAGGTGATTCCTCATATCACATGTTAGGTGATTCCTCGTATCATGTGATAGGTGATTCCTCATATCATATATTAGGTGATATGTAAAACTGGGTATCACGTGTCAGGTGATTCCTCACATCACATGTTAGGTGATATGTAAAACTGTGTATCACTTGTTAGGTGATTCCTCATATCACATGTTAGGTGATTTCTCATCTCACAAGTTATCTGATACTTAAATGAGCATCACGTGTTATGTGATATTTGCCTTCATGAGATATGTGAGATTTCTTATCACAAGAAGTGTGATATATGATTTTATCTTCCCTAGCTAAGAGAGAGTGTTGATGTATGTAGCATCGGTCAAATAAAACTAATTCTATATAATAAATTATGAGAAATGATATATATATATATATATATATATATAATGTTAATCATTTATTTATTATTATTATAAGTATATAGTTAATTATTAAATTAGATTAATGAATAAATGTATCCCATGAAGGGACATGTCTCTTCTTGTCTTTACCATGTATATATTCAAGAGATCAATGCATTTGGAAAACACATACAATACAAGATAGTGCCATTACATTTGCAATGATCCTAAAACCTTAATAGTGCCTTTTTGTTCATTAACCGAATACTAGTAAATTTAACTTTTATATACCGATCAAACTAGTAATTGTAATGTGTAAAGTAACCTAACAAATCATCACATGCATACACATATAACACTTAATTTTTAACATGGAAACCATGTTAGGGGGAAAAACACCTGGGACCGGTACCCAAAATAATTTCAGTCTTGTGAAGTGAGAAACTAAGAGCCAACCCTGTTAAAGGTTACAAAACACATTGTAAGGTGTGACCTTGTTAGAGGATTTATCACTAGCAGTTCTCTATAACCAAACACCCACTTGGGGTCAACAAGAAAACAATCAACATTCATTGAATGTCATAATGAAATAAGTAAATATTGTTAAGTCCCACTCAGTTAAGAGATTTATCTGTAGTAATTGTTAGAATACAATATGATGCAGGGCCAGGTCAAGAGGGGCCAAACAATGGCACACCCTAATGATCCAGCCTACTCAACAACACGTGGAAGCAATTAACAACAAAAGTGAGAGAGAGAATGTAGGATCTTTGATTAATTTTCATCAAATAGAATCATACATGTTGGGTTGTAAGGCCTTCCCAGTTATGGCCTGATATTATAATGAATTGTAGAAGTCCTCAAAACATGTGAGGATCTATCATAAATCTTAATTCTAATATTTTCTATCTTCTATCCAAAACTACCTCTTAAACTACAACCAAACAACTACATTTATACAAGAGTCTACCGAACTGAGTCAACCTTCAGATCCACAATCAATGGAAGTAACAGTCAAATCTGGGACCACATGCTTCCCAATGATTGATTACAACATTAAATCCATGACCTAACATAAATGTACAAGTTAGCCTCAACAGAAACAAAAAGAAACTACTCGGTAAGCAAGGATGACCGAGCAATAGACAAGCATCACCAAGCACCAATGAAACAATTGGCCACCCAGGAGATAACCAACCACACTCGGTAACCAAAGGAAACCGACCAGCTACTAACCAACTTGGTCAAAGAAGGAACTGAGCAATGCAGACAAACTCCAAAATGTTTTTGGTGACACAGGGTTGCCAAGGACCCAAGATGTTCCTGCATTAGACACTTGGGGTTATTTTGAAATGATTCTCTAAATCATTTGGTAGGTATGATCCAAGTTGCATCCAACTTAGACTGTGAAATCCATGAACTATCTTCAATTGGTCTATTCTTCCATTTTACCAGATATTCCATATATTATTTTCCTCTTGTACTTTTGCCAATTCTTTGCTCCAAAATCTGTTCAACTTCCTCTTTTTGCTTCTTAGGATATTCCATCGGTACTACCATTTCTTCATCAGGTTCATGATACTCATACAAATCAACAATGTTGAAAATCGGTGATATGTCCATGTCATCACGTAACTCAATCTCATATGCATTTCCACTGTCAAATTTATTCAAAATCTTGCAAGGTCCAAACTTCTTCATTTTCAGCTTCCCATATGTTCCAACAGGAAATCAGCCTTTCTTCAAATGAACCATCACTTCATCACCAACATCAAAATTTTGTGTCTCCTTGATCTATCAACTCTGTCTTTGTACTTTTGATTACTCTCTTCCATCTTTATTTTCACATCTTCATGCAATGTCTTCATGTACTCAGCAAATTTTACTCCTTCAGCACTTCTCTTACTTTCACCAGCAATGTCTCTCAAATCAGATCTACCTCTCAGTTGTATGCCATTCACAATCTCAAATGGTGTTTTCCCAATACTCCTATTCACTAAATTATTGTATGCAAACTCTGCTTGTGCCAACACAAAATCCCAATTACTCAGTGTGTCTCCAACTAAGCATCTTAAAATATTTCCCAAACTTTTGTTCACAACTTCAGTCTGTCCATCGGTTTGTGTGTGAAATGTAGAACTATATTTCAACTTAGTGCCAAATTTCTTCCAAAGGGTCTTCCAAAAGTATCCAATAAATTTACTATCTCGGTCAGAGATAATACTCCTCGGTAATCCATGCAATCTGACAATTTCCTTAAAGAAAATATCTACTACATGTACTACATCTGATGTCTTTCTACAAGGTATAAAATGTGCCATTCTTGAAAATCTATCTACCACAACAAATATAGAATCATTACCTCTTACTATCTTTGGTAAGCCAAGAACAAAATTCATACTGATGTCAGTCCAAGGTTTCTTAGGGACAACAATCGGTACATACAATCCAGTATTCTAACTTACTCCTTTTGCAACTTGACAAGTTCCACAAATTTATGAACATCTTTATACAATTGTGGCCAAAAGTACTACTCCTTAAGAAAATTTCATGTTTTATCAATACCAAAGTGTCTAGCCAAACCACTACTATGTTTCTCCTTTATCAAATTAGTTCTCATTACTCCTCTCGGTATACATAACTAAATACCTTTAAACAACATACCTTCCTGAATAAAATATTCATCCCATTTAGTATCTTGTTGATCTTGAATAGGTGCTCTGCACTTTCTCCATGGCTCAGAAAAATCAGGATCAAACTCATAAGAAGATTTCATCTCATCAAAACCAAGAACTTCAATTTTCATCTTGGTCATCAAAGATCTACTCAATGCATCAGCAACTCGGTTAGTGACTCCACTCTTATGCTTTATCACAAATGTGTAACTCTACAAATACTCAACCCATTTCATATGTCTCTGATTCAACTTATTCTAACTACCCAAATATTGTAAAGCCTTATGATCAGTATATAACACAAATTCACTTGATATCAAATAATTTCTCCATTTCTTCAGTGCTTGAACAATAGCATAGAATTCTTGATCATACACAAAATATTTCCTTCTAGCATCATTCAACTTTTCACTAAATAAAGTAACAGGTTTACCTTCTTAACTCAATACAACTTTGACTGCACTTCCACTTGCATCACATTCTACTTGAAATACCTTACTAAAATTAGGTAATGCCAAAAAAGGTAATTCAACAACCTTCTACTTCAGAGTCTCAAAACTTCTATTAGCTCCATGTGTCCACTTGAATTCCCTTTTAATTTCCCAGTCATAGCATTACAAATTGAACTAAAATTCCTTATGAACTTTTGGTAAAAACTTGTCAAACCATGAAATGATCTTACCTCACTAGAATTCATAGGTTTAGGCCAATTCAAAATAGCTTCAACCTTTTCATGATCCATCTTCAAACCATCAGCTGAGATCATAAATCCCAAATACACAATCCCTTCTTTCATGAATGAACACTTTTTCAGATTTATCAGCAACTTTTCTTCTTTCAGTCTCTGCAAAACTTGTCTAACATGCAACAAATGTTATTCTTTGGTCTTACTAAATATCAAAATATCATCAAGATATACAATCACAAACTTACCCAAGAAGTTCTTCAAAACTTCATTCATTAGCCTCATAAAAGTACTCGGTACATTAGTTAAACCAAAAGGCATAACCAACCACTCATACAAAACTTCTTTTGTCTTGAAAGAAATCTTCCATTCATCACCTTCTCTGATTCTGATCTGATGATACCCACTTTTCAAATCAATTTTGGTGAAATACTTTTTTCCAATCAAATTGTCCATTATGCCATCCATTCTCGGTATAGGAAACCTATACTTCACTATTATCTTATTGATTTCTCTGGAATCAGTACACATTCTCCATTCTCCATTCTTTTTTGGTTCCAATAGGTTCTACACAAGGACTCAAACTTTCTATGATCAAAACTTTCACCAACAACTCTTGAACCTGTCGGTTCAATTCCTGATTCTCGGTAGGTGTTAACCGATGAGGTGCCTTGTTTGGTAAACTAGCTCCAGGGATTAGATCCATGCAATGTTCAATACTTCTCTTTGGTGGAAAACCATCAGGTACATTATCAGAAATGATATCACTTTACTCGGTGAGTAACTTATCAATCTCCTCAAGAACACTATCCTCTATTTTCTTACTTGGTTTGTTAGGAATCATAGCAAAACATACATCATTCTTTTTCAAATCTTTGACAAACTTTCTTCCCTCCATCAAACAAACTTTCACAGATGTGAAAACATTACTAACAAGTTCTTCCATCAATGGTAACAAGATTTGTTTCTTTCCATCAGCCACAATAGTATACTTATGCAATCTCCCATCATATATAGCATGTCTATCATATTACCAAGGTCTACCCAACAAAATATGACAACAATCCATAGGCATGATATCACATAACACCTTATTGTAGTACTTTCCAATCTTCAAATTCACATAGCATTGTTCACTTACCAAGAGTGTATGCTCATCTTTGATCCATGAAATATGATAGGGCTTCAGATGTTCCAACCTTTTCAACTGCAATTTTGTGACCATTTCCTCAGATGCCAGATTCTCTGAGCTACCACTGTCAATGATTACCTTCCAAACTTTGTCAAAAACTCTACATCTGGTCTTGAACAAAATTTTCCTTACCGGATCTTCCTTTTTGCTTTCATTCCATAGTGCTCTCCTTACCATCAAGTTATTTTCTTTCTCAAGTTCATTCGGTGACTCTTCTTGCACCAAAGCATTTCTACTGCTACTAGCCTTCTTACTAGCATGTGTACATTCAAAAGATCTATGTCCTTCTTCTCCATAATTGTAACAAGTTCCTCAGAAACTTCCTCTGCTATAACCACCTCGGTAGTTAATGCCTCTACCTCTAGATGAACTTTCACCTTTCCACTCGGTCTTGCCTTTATCTAGATTTGTCTTTTCAGGTTCAGATCTACCATTTTCACCATTAGATCTACCTCTTCCTCTAGGGAATCTACCACATTGACCTCTTTGTCTTTGCTCATGTCTTTTTTTCAATTTCTCCTTGACCTTCAATGCAAATTGATAAGCCTCTTCAATGCTCTCCAACTTGACCAAACTAATTTCCTCTTGGATGGAAACTCTCAAACCATTCAGGTATCTACCAATTCTTTCCACATCATCTTCATCATGTCTAGATCTGATATCTAATCTATAGAATTCCTCCGTATACTCTTTTACCAAGCTATATTTCTACCTTAAACTTTGCATTCACTGAACTAGGTTAATCTGATAATCACAAGGTAAGAACTTTCCTTTCAATTTATTCACCATTTTATTCCATACCTTGATTTTTTCTTTGCCTTTCCTCTTCCTATCCAGCTGTAGATGTTCTCACCATAAGGATGCATGACTTTTCAACTTTTTGCTTGCAATCTTCACTTTCTTGTCTTCAGGAATGTTTTCGTACTCAAAATACTTTTCCATCTTGGTGATCTAGTCCACTAATTCATTAGAATCTAGCTTTCCACCATACTCCAGAGGATTGAAATATGGTATAGACTTCAGACTTGTCAAAGCCTTCAAAAATCTTTCTTCATCTTGATCCATAACAGGTGTGGGTTCTGCATTCGCTTGTTCTTCCTCAATTTCATTGTCACTAACATCTTCAAGATGCCTACCTCTTCTCTAGGTTGTTTCAACAACTTCTAATCTAGCAACAATCTACCTTAGCATATCTGCCAATCCTAGATCTGCATCTCACCTCCCACAAACCATCTTGACAACCCTCTGTAATTGCAAGTTAGATCACAATCTGCTACCCCACAACAATCAACTAGAGCTTCTCAAGAGGAACCTACAAACCTAGATCCGCAGACCTAGATCAAGATCTCACCTCACTCTAATACCACCTAACATAGGGCCGGGTTAAGAGGGGCTAAAATATGGCACACCCTAATGACCTAGCCTACTCAACAACATGCAGAAGCAATTAACAACAATAGTGAGAGAGAGAATGCAGGATCTTTGATTAATTTTCATCAAATAGAATCATACATGCCGGTCTATAAGGCCTTCCTAATTATGGCCTAATATTACAATGAATTATGTCCTCAAAACATGTGAGGATCTATCACAAATCTTAATTCAAATATCTTCTATCTTCTATCCAAAACTACCTCTTAAACTACAACCAAAGAACTACATTTATACAAGAGTCTACTGAACTGAGTCAGCCTTTAGATCCATAATCAACCAAAGTAACAGTTAGATCTAGGACCACACACTTCCCAATGATTGATTCTAGCATTAAATCCATGACCCAACATAAATGAACAATTTGGCCTCAATAGAAACAAAAAGAAACTACTTGATAAGCAAGGATGACTGAGCAACAGACAAGCATCATCGAGCACCAGTGAAAAAATTAACTGCCCAAGAGATAACCGACCACACTTAGTAACCAAAGGAAATTGACCAGCTAATGACCAAATCAGTCAAAGAAGGAACCGAGCAACACAAACAAACTCCAAAATGTTTTTGGTGACATAGGATTGCCAAGGACCCAAGATGCTCCTGCATCACAATAGTAAATGATCTGATTCAAATTACAACTTCCTTTGCTGATTTTCAGACCTATGCTAAGCTCATAATACCTATGTCCATCATAATCACTTCAATTTCCTCTTATCCTCCAACTCTTTTCTACTCGGTTAATTTCTTTTTCTAACACTTGATGTAGTCTAGAGAATTGTTCGGTTCTCACTTTAACCTATTTGTCCAGTTTCACATGAATACAATTTCCTTCTAATGCACATTATCATTTTGAATCTCTTGTCTCCTTAAATAGACATGATAAACCATTTTCTTCTTAGCCATAGATTTTGCCTCTTAATATCTATCGTTGATTTTTTTTCTTCAACCTTCCTCAAAACTTGTACCTCAAACACATTTCATTCTTCATCATCTGATCATCTTTGAGTTTTGTCAGTCATTTGATCTTCATAACAAACTTTATCTTTAACCTCAAAATCATCCATATTTGTCTATCTCATCATCTTTAGTCAAAAATCATATGTTCCATATTATTTCATTCACTCAGTCAATACCATGATGTTTTGGTGACTTCTTACTTGATTAATAGTGTACTCAGTATACACTGCACTTGCTCAGTTTACACTATTTCAATTTGGTGTATACTAAGCTCTTCATTTACTAACCACATAAACTTGTACATTCTTGATCTTCAACTCATAATAGAATCATGTAATACAATCAAATCACTAACATAATGTCATAGACTCATCAATAAGTTACCCAATGAATACCATACTCATATCTTGCTCATACATCTTGTCTTCATGTTAATATATCATTCCTTCACCATTATTAGCTTCTTCAGATGTTTGCAACTATCATGATAAGTACAGTCAAAACTAGTTGACATCAATGACAATATAATAACGGATTTAATGTCTCACATATACTTTTGTAGTTCAGTGATTATCTTCACATTTTTTTCTTTAAGTAATAAATTAGTTGTAGCATAGTAGTCTCTCCCTTTCAAGTAGTCAATCAGTTGTAATCTGTCAGATTATGACATATATGGTCTTTGATTTTTTGGGATAACTTGGATGTGAACATTATTTATGGTATGCAATCTTAAGGCATGATAGAAGATACATGGAAGAACATTATGTGATATTCTTGGGTCACTAGGATCGTGGTGATGTCAGTTGTGGCGTGTAGACTTGTGAAGACATATTTGGGGCTGACCAGAGGAGATAACATTTTCAGTATATGGTGAGCATGGATTATGGATATTGGAATGTAAATGTTGATTTTTCTTTGTAATTTACTTGTTTAAGGTATTGTGTGTATCTTAGCAAGGGTCTATGTAATTTTTTATGCATTGGGGAAGTATTAATAGGATGACCTAATTGCTTATTGTAACTTGTATAAAGGAAATTCATTCATTTTTTTAGTTGATGTATGTATGGTGACTACAAGCATGTGGATGTGAGTTTTTCTAGATGTAAAATAGTGATTATGTTTGTAATGCACTTCATTGGAACTGTATAGGGAAAGAAATTTTCTATCAGTTAGTTCATTGTTATAAGTATGCTTTTATACTTCTGTTTGGAGAGTGGATCTAGAAGGTGGATTTAACCTTCACATTCAGGAAATATGTTGGGGAAGTGAGCTCTTCATTTCATTTAACTCCTAATAGGGTTGAAGGGAGTCCTAATATGGTATGTCCTCTAATATGTACTTTATACTAGATGTAATAATCAGCTCTTGATAGGTCTAGATCTCCTAATAGGGATACTATATTTCTAGTGCATTATTCATGGGCATCATTTCCACTGGGGTTTTTCCCTTAACAGGTTTTTCCTTGACATTAAATACTTTTGTTATGGTGGTGTTCTTGATGTGTTTATATTTTAATTAAGTAAGTTGTTTATAAGTTTAAGGTTATAAATATTTGGCACACAATTGATTATGTTGGATATTTATAATGCATTTAATATGTTTAATCACTACATTATCAATGTTTTTGTCATTCATGTTTTGTCACTAATGTCAACATATGTTTCTATGAAGAAAACAAACTGGTTATTACAATGTACAGATGTGGTATGGATGATTCAAAATGTACAAACACAAATGTATGCATAGGAAGGTGTTGTGATCTTATATCTAAGATCGCATGATGTAATATTGCATATTGGTTGAGTTATAGAAGATTTGGTGAAGACTAGTTACGGATATTAGATCATAATTATTGAATTATAATTATTCTATACTTATTTTAAATACTGTATGTATCTTAGCAAGGGGTTATGTAGTTATTTATATTAGGAAAGCCTAACTGGCCAACCTAGTCATGTAAAATGTAATAGGGTATATATGTAAGATCTTTTCTTTTGAAAAGATATGATGTAGCATGGATGGAATGTGAAAGATGATTGTGGAAGCTATGAGCTTGTATCTATTGGATGTAAGGGAAGACATTGGCATATACTTCTTCAGAACTAATCAAGAAAAGATAATTTCTATTAGACAGTTCAAAAGGATTGTGTATTTCCCTTATATACACTTGTGTTTCAAACAGTGAGTTATGGAGCTAGATATAACCTTCTTTGGGCAGTGAGTCTACTCTTTTCTTTGACTCCTAACAAGGTATGTCCTCTAACAAGGACTATGTACTGTAATGTTTTAATCAGCTCCTAACAGGGATAGACCTTTTATCAGAGATACTATACTCTCAGTACATCATTAGTGGGTGTTAATTCCCACCGGGGTTTTAACTTTAACAGGGTTTCCTCGACAACAAATATTGTGTTATTTTGTTGGCATTCATTGTGTTCATTTGATTTGGTATTACTACTATTCAAAGTTTAAAGTTTAATAATCTATCATACAACTGATTCACCCCCCCCCCCCCTCTCAGTTATATTGGTGGACTGTTATTCCTAACAATTGGGATAAAAGCTACTAGTCCTTAGAGAGAAATCTTAACAGCTTGAGGTGATCTTGGAGATGGAATTCTATAGGAAGGATAGTCCAAAATTTGATCCCAAAAACTTTGACAGTTGGAAGAACAAGATATGAACCCATTTTTTATGTTTGGGAATTGACTACTGGATAATCACAAAGAATGAGGTAACCATGAAGGCTCAGGATGAATTTGATAAAGCTACTGACAATGAAAAGAAGACATTTTCATACAACATGGTCACAAGGGAAGCACTGGTCAATGCACTCTCTGAAGGAGAATTTACTGAGGTGAAAGACCTGGATTCAGCACACAAAATTTGGATAAGATTAGAAGCATTGTATGAAGGAGATAAGTTTACTAAGAAAGCGAAATTATAGAACTGGAAAACAAGGATGGAAAAGCTACAAATGAAAGATGATGAAAATATGTACAAAGATTCACAAAAGTTGTGATTGGAATAAAAAATTCTAGAGGCACTTATGAAGAAGAAGAAGAAGTAATTGCAAAGATCTTAGATCATTGACACCTGTTTATAAGACTAAAGTTCAGGCTATACAAGAAATTATACCTTTGACTCCAAACTTTAGTAGAGAAATGTTGATTGCAAATCTAACTACCTTTGAAATTTCAAAGATGGGAGATTCTTTACCTAAATTTGAAACAACATTTAAGGCATCTACACACAAGAAGACAATATCTAGAATTGCGAGCTTGAGAAATGCTAATATAAAGGAAGATTTTGGTGAGTATGTTGGTGAATGGGAATAGATACAAGAAGAAGAAAGAAAACTAGATGAACTTGTTTCCCTGATCGCTAGAAGAGAAAAGAGAGGTAAGGGTAAATTTTAAGGAAATTTACCTTTGAAATGTTTTTCATGCAATAAGATAGGTCACTTTTCATCTAGATGTCCTACAAGAGTTCATAAGCACAAACCTAATTTTTTCAAGCCTAAGTATTCAAAATAAAAGGAATTTTATTATGCTAGTGAAGGTATTTCTAATGATGATGATTGTGATTATGAGGAGATTGGATTTATTAGTATTAAAGATGAAAAGCCAATACATGAGGAAAAATATTTAGTATCACATGTTGATAAGAAATCTAAATGGGTTATAGAAAGTGGTTGCTCACATCATATGACTGGAGACAAAGACAATTTTGTTAAACTAATGAAGTGTGATGGTGGTGTTGTAAGATTCAGAGACAATGTTCCTAAACCTATCATAGGAGTAGGATCTATCTCTTTGGATGGAAGGACTAATACTGACAATGTATTTCTTGTTGATGGACTTAAGCATAACTTTTTGAGTGTTGGACAGATGATGGACAAAGGATATCAATTGAAGTTTATTGATGGGAAATGTTTTGTCAAAAGTATGATAGGAAACTTGATTGCAACTGGTACTAAATCTAGATGTAATGTATTTAAGTTAAATACATTTGGAGCTTCTTGTTTTTTTGTGAAGATAGATGACAGCTGGTTATGGCACACAAGGTTTTTTCATGTCAATTTTGATAATATTGTGAAGGCAAGCTTGACTAATACATTAAGAGACCTACCAAAAATTGTAAAACCATCTAACACTATGTTGAGAGAATGTGTAATGGGGAAGTGTTACAAGTAGTGGTTGTTGTTACACAAAAAGATCGACCTATTAATGCCTGATACAACCACTAGACTTTATAGAAGACACAGGAGGCAGTTAAGCCATGTTACAAATCCTGAGGGGAGCACTGACCATTTTTCCAACAATCTCCCCCTCAGCGTTACCTGAGGGGATTCAAACATGTGACCAAGCTTTGATACCACTTGTTACAAGTAGTGGTTGTTGTTTCACCAAAAGATCGACTTGTTAATTTTTGATAGAACCACTAGACTTTATATAAGACACAGGAGGCGGTTAAGCCATGTCACAAATCTTGAGGGGAGCATTATCCATTTTTCCAATAGAAAGAAGACTAGAAGTAGTCATAAAATTAAATCATATACAGCAAAAAGAAAGTTGGATCTGGTACATACAAACCTATGTGGACCTACAAGGACAAGATCATACTATGGTGAAAGGTACCTCATACTTTTTGTTGATGACTTTTCTAGAATGATGTGGATCACTTACTTGAAAGAGAAATCAGAAGCATTTGACAAATTCAAATTATTCAAAGAAAAAGTAGAGGATGAATTAGGCTTAAAGATAAAATGTTTGAGGTCAGACAGAGGTGGAGAGTTTACTTTAGATCTATTCAATTCATATTGTGAAGAATATGGAATACAAAGATATACATCTACTCCTAGGACTCCATAGCAAAATGGGATAGCAGAGCGAAGAAACAGAACAATATTGGATGTTTCTAGAAAAATGTTGCTAGAAGGAAATGTATCTCATGTACATTGAAGAGAAGTTGTTGGGACAACATTATACACATTGAACAGAATTCAAATCAGAGAAGGTACAAGTAAGAATCCTTATGAATTGTGGTTTAATCATACTCCTACTATAAAATATTTCAAAATATTTGGTAGTAAATTCTATATTAAAAGAGATGGTGAAATAGGGAAATTTGATGCTAGAAGTGATGAAGGAATATTTATTGGTTATTCTACTAAGAGCAAGGCTTAAAAATACTTTAACTTGAGATTAAAAAAGATGGTTGAAAGTAACAATGTGAAGATAGATGAAAATTTTTTGATACAAGAGAGAATGTGTGATTTTAATCAGAATACAGAGATCAAGGAGGCTGCTACTACATAAGAAGAAGAATATATTGAAACTTAATGTGAAAATGAGATTTTTGATGATAACACAAATGAGGCTACTAAGATTCCTAAGACTCCGGGGTATGTTAAGAAAGATCATCCGGAAAAATAAATTATTGGTAATGCAAGTAAAGGAATAATGACTAGATCAAAGACAAGGGAAGAAATTTGTTTGATTTATCAATTTGAACCAAAGACTATTGATGAAGCTTGTAGAGATGAATCTTGGATCAAAGTTGTGCAGGAAGAATTAGATTAGATAAAGAAAAATAACACTTTGGAATTGGTTCCTAGACCTAAAGACAAAAATGTGATAGGAACTAAGTGGGTTTTCAGAAACAAAGTGAATGAAGAAGGAATTGTTGTAAGAAAGAAAGCAAGATTGGTATGAAAAGGCTATTCACAACAAGAAGGCATAGATTTTGAAGAGACATTTGCTCCTATTGCTAGGATAGAAGCTATGAGATTATTTCTAGCTTATGTTGCACATAAAGACTTCAAGGTATATCAGATGGATGTAAATTATGCATTTCTGAATGGGGATCTTGAAGAAGAGGTATATATAGAACAACCTGATCAATTTCCTCTATCAGAAGATGAAGACATGGTATGCAAGTTGAAGAAGGCACTGTATAGACTAAAGCAAGCACCAAGGGCTTGGTATGCAAGGTTAGACAAGTACTTACTTTTCCTTGGATTCAAAAAAGAAATGTTGATAGTAATTTGTATTTGAGAACTGTTGGAAATATTCAGGAATTAACCGAGTTACTAAGAGGGGAGGGGTGAATCAGTAACTCCAAACTTTCTTCCAATTTTAACATGTAATTTATTTTAACCTTTAGAATACAGAAAGCATGAAACTCAAAAGCATTCACAATAATGACACATAGATTTGGTTACCCAGAAACCTTGCAAAAAGAAAGTAAAACTGGGGTGGGGATGAAACCCACAAAGCTTTAATACTGCAGAATAAAGTTGGCCGGTTAAGGCTTACAATTTGATCACTTCTGATGATCTGCCCTGTTAGGAGCAATAAGGATTGCTAAATCCACCTTGTTAAAGGATTTACAAACATACAATGAAGTATGCACTCGGTAAAGAGATTTTACAAAAGACTGTTAAGTCTACCCGGTTAAAGGATTTAGTACTGATTCACCTGTTAGGATGAAACAGTAGATCTCTTGCTTTGCAACTGGATTGCTGATTGGGATTCGCTGATGTACTGATCACCTTCTATGATGAATTTGTCTTTGTTGTTCCTTATACTGCTGAAGCCTTCTGTAATTTGCTTATCTCTGCCTTTCTTATTCTTTCACATATATTCCTCTTCATTCATCTTGTCATTTTTACAACATTGTTTATATACAAGTTTTAAACAATTAATTACAATTACAATTACACAGTCAGCTTGACAAATAAACATAAGTGCTACTAAGTCGGCCCAAGTATGGTTACACGGTTCCTGCAAACTGACTCGGTGACTTTCTGATACTCGGCATCCACTGCATTACTCGGCATCGTCATGCACTCGGTAGAAGTGAAGGCACGGTTCATACTGATCACTCGGTAGGTTTTGAACTCGGTAAATACTGGTGACTCGGTAGACATGATGTTACTCGGTTTACACTGTCCTGTTCGGTTTGCACTAACTTCCTCGGTTTGCACTGTCTTCTCGGTTTGCACTGTCTGCTCAGTTTGCACTGTTTGCTCGGTTTGCACTGTTTGCTCGGTTTGCACTGTTTGCTTGGTTTGCACTATTTGCTCGGTTTGCACTGTTTGCTCAGTTTGCACTATTTTCTCGGTTTGCACTGTTTGCTCGGTTTGCACTGTTTGCTTGGTTTGCACTATTTTCTCGGTTTGCACTGTTTGCTCGGTTTGCACTGAGAACGCAAATAAGTGTTGTCACTAGTGGCAATTCTGCTTAATGCCAACAATCTCCCCCTTTGGCATTAGTGACAAAAACACTTATTGGCCAAAACTTATATACACGAATCATGCTGAGTTTTATTTTGATTTTTTTTTTTTTTATAGGGCTTTATACATTGTCTCCCCCTTTCAATGTGCTAACTGTTTCTTATACAAATCTATACATATCTCCCCCTTTTTGACGATAATGCCAAAGGTGCATATACAAGTTATTTACAGAGAGAATCCAAAATTTGATAGAAAAATAGAATGTACCTTCATTATTAGTGCCAGGGTTCTGTCCCAACTTTCTTGCAGGATC
The DNA here is from genome assembly GCA_027943335.1 of Chamaecyparis obtusa. Taxonomy (NCBI): domain Eukaryota; kingdom Viridiplantae; phylum Streptophyta; class Pinopsida; order Cupressales; family Cupressaceae; genus Chamaecyparis; species Chamaecyparis obtusa. The sequence goes on along the minus strand of BSBK01005576.1, from coordinate 153,950 downwards.
TTACATGTTTGTATAGCAATTTGGACTTCTGTAGAGAGTTCAATCATGTGATCTGCTATAGAGAACTGATTGTCATGAATCAATGTTTTAGAATGTTCAATGTGCTTACACATTGTATTCATGATGGGAAGGATCATGTGTTGGATGTCTAGCAGTGTGGACCGGATCCTTGTGTCTTCTTTTAGTAGATCAGACTGCATGTTTGATAGGTGTGAGATTTTCATGTGATGAGCAGAGCTTGAACTTGGTTCAAGTTGCAGCTTCTGTATGCTAATCTTCATATCCTCATCCATTTTATTCATTTTATCCTTAACATCCTTTGTGAACTCGGCAATATTGCACAATCTGGCCAAAAGAGAGGTAGCATTCGAGTAGATAGATTCAATGTTAGACAAAACTGAAGACAATTCCACTTGGTTAATAGCTATGTGTTGAGCAATGTGCTCAAGCACTTTATTGTTGAATCTCTTCTCGGCTCTTTCAACTAACTTTTCTGTCCCGGATGAATCCTCATTGTATTTCTCAACTGCTTCTGCTAATTGTAACAAAACATGTTGGGAGGAGTCTACTTTAATGCCTAATGCATCAGATAAAATGTCCTTAGCATCCTTGATGATTTGATACTCCTTGTCTCTCTCCTCTTTGAGTTTCTTTTGTTTTGCTTTCCTTTGGAGAATCTCACCTATATTTTGCATTTGATCCGCTGATAGATTTGCAAAATCTAATGTAGGAATTTCTATCTCTTCATCTAGGTCTATATCTTCTACTATATTTTTACCCAAAAATTTTATACTCGGTAGAGCCTTAGGCTTATCTGTACTTAATGCTTTGGTAGTAGTGACAGTAGATAAAGTAGGGCTGGCTATAGATACTGGCATACTTTCTACTGGAGAACTTAAAATATTTACACTTGAAGATTCAAAAACTGGAAAACTCACTGCTGGAAAACTTGATGATGCAGGAGACTGCAGCTCGGTAGAAGAAATGGTAGCTGCTTCTGTTGTTGCTATGGATGATTGGACAAATGTGGAAGTTGTCACAACCATGCTTGAAGGTGTCTCCGGGCTGGATGAAGAAACTTTCACTGGAGAGGTAGGAAGGGATGCAATGACTTCTGCTGCTATCCTCACAGTATCATCTACCTCAGTGTCTTCTTCTTGTTCATCACTGTCATCTTCAATATCTTTTATTATTACTGTTTCAATACTCGGTTGGTGAAGGTGGTATATGTTCTTCCATGTAGCATTTGCAGCCTTCACAACCGATTCAATATTGTTGATCAAAATCAAACAAGTATTGAACTTCAATGTCATCTTATTTTCATTTTCTTTTAATGCCTTCTTTACTTCATCATTATTCAAGCTCGGCATCAACTGTCTCAGGTTTTGATCAAATATGTCTATCACCGTTTGCTTTGCATTGCTCCATCTCATTTTTATTGGATCTAATTGAACTGCTGGAAGCTGTGGGGCTATTTCTTCAGGAGAGTATTTCCACTGTCCCATCTTCTCAATAACAGCATCTTCTATTTCCTTCTGTTCTGCTTCCGATCTGGTTTCATATCTTAAAGATTTTATGTTACTTACTCCAGATCCTGATCCATCTCTAAAGAGTTTGAGCTTTTCTTGAAGGCTTAGAGGAGGCCTTTTGAATACTATGTCTTTATCTGCCTTGTCTGCCTTGTCTGCCTTGCCTCTTGTATTTCTCCTTGTAAATACTGCAGTAGGAGGCTTAGGTGCCTTAGTGATAAATACCTTTCCTTTCTTTTTTGCCAGTTCTGGTTCCTCTGTTTTCTCATCCTTTTCCTCTTCTTCTTCATCTTTTTCTTCTTTGTCCTCGGTTATCATTTGCATTTTGGCTATCCTCTTCTTTCCTTTGTTTACCGCCTGTGGAAGCTTTATGCTTAGTTCAATTCTCACCTTAGCTTCATCATATGTTCCAAAATATGGAGCTTTGGGATTGACAGGCTGATTAAGAAGAGCTTCAATAATATTCTTGGTTTCATCAATATTTACCTCATAAGGAAGAGGTTTTACATATACGGTCCTTGGTTTAACTGCTTGAATATACACATTATCACAATCCACCATAAAACAGATGTCATCTTTGTAATCTTCCACCAACTTCTGTGGAATCCGGAATCTATCATTCATTTTCTCTTTGAAAGACTCAAAATAATTATCCATGATGCTTTCAAAGTTCTCACCCATTTCTGAGATGTATTCATTTATTTCATAGAGGACTGGCACATCTTTTCTCCATACAACTTTACCTTTAGAAGGGAAGAATTTCAGAACATAGAAGAATAAACAGACCAATAAGGATCCAAACTTACATGGATTGTTTTTGGAAGTTTTAATGCTTTCCATGTTTTTGTTAAACTGTTTTAGCAATAAGTCTGCTAGGTCCAATGTTAAGTTGTTCTTGACCACTTTGTATGCTAGGTCAATAGCTTCACAGGAGACACTGTTCTGTCGACTAGAACTGTAAATCTTATGGGCAATAATGTGTGTGCCAAACTTCAGTTCAGCGTCGGTAATGCTGCTAACTTTCATGCCTCTACCATCCCACTCGGCTAGGGTTTTCTTCTCTAGTTCCGTCCGACCTAGGTTTTTGGTAGTTTTAGCTTTGTTCAACATGGGAAGACCGGTGATTTGATGAATCATCTTCTTTGTAATCTCTATAGGTTGCTCAAGCCAAATTTTTCCATCATGTACTCAGCTGAGAACATATCTAACCCATTTATCTTGAAAGTTTTGAGGTAGATGTGCAATGTGAACTAAACCTTTATCTTCCAGATGTTTGTGCTCGGGTTTCAGAATACCATCCACACACAGTTCTTCACGCACAATGTCTAGTTCTAGGTTCCCCATTTCATGAATTGAACAGTTGAAATGATTGTGGATATCGTTAATGAGTAGTACCTTAGGAGGAATCTGAGATTGAGCTCCGTTCGGATCTAGGGCTGCTGCAATTGCGGGCACGATCTTGAAATCTGGTGCTTTCCACTCCCCTTGGACTAACATATCAGATCCTTTCTTTGCTGAGGTGCTGGATGATGCCATGGTAGCTCACAGAAAATTCCTTACGCAAGAGTATTGAATCGCTGGGTTGCTCTTGAAACTTTCTGCTCTCAAAGTGCTAAATGTTCGCGGTGAAGAATGAGTTCGATTACTTGCCTTTTGTTTACAACTCTGTCATTAATGCTCGGTACAAATTAGGGTATGAATTCTGACAGACTGTCACCCACTAAGAATTAATTGCTCGGTAAAGACTTCGCAACTCGGTGAACTCGAGAATTCAAATTTCTCCGACCTCGCTCGGTAAAGACGGGTACCGACCTTGCTCGGTGAAGACTGATACCGACCTCCCTGTGATCTTACTGCATCTTGCATGTTGATTTAGATCTTTCTTTTAATTCGGTTCTGGAACTGCTTGAGATTGGTCTTTGAGAATACAGTTCCAGTGCTTCCTTGGAAATTTAGTTTGAGTCGGTAGAGCCATCCATTCCATTACTTGGACTGGATCGCTCGGTAGCTTTAGGAATCCATTTTTGTCTCACCTGTTTCCTGACCTTAGTTGCTTCATTCTTCTTTCCATCTTCAACTTCACTAGCATTCATGCAGTTTCTGGCTATGTGACCGAGTTTAGTGCATTTGAAGCATCTTACGGTAGTATCTCTTTTCCTTAGATGATGTTTTATGCAATTCATGCCAATGTGTCCATATTCTCCATAGTAATGACATCTACACCAGGTGTTGTAGTCCCATCCAAACATTGCTTTCATAATTTGTTCTGCTAGATTAAATGTCTTGGATTTGCACTCGGATGCCTTGTGACCTTGTTTGTTGCACTTGTGACAATTACCTCTGAATCTAGGTTTTTCCCTGCATTCATTTGCTTTGTGACCAGGTTGATTGCAGTTGTAACATTTTCCATTGAATTCTACTTTTTCATTATTCCAACATTTATTTGAAGTATGTCCTATTTTACCACAATGATTACAAGTAGGTTTTTTATTTCTTTGAGTACCTTGCTTAGAAGATTCGCCTTCTCCTTTGTATCCAAGTCCTGCTTTTCCTTTTTGCCTATGAAGATTTCGCTCATATAACTGATCCAAGTCTTCTTGACTTTTCAGCATTCCTTCATTGATTTGTTTTTCAGCATTTAGGTCTTCCACCAATCTTAGATTGATTTCTTTTTCAGATCTTAGATCTTCTCTTGTGCTTTCTATTTCTGATCTTAGATTCAGGATTTCCTCATTTGTATGAGAGATCTGATCAATTAGGTTTTCTAGCTGAAGGGTTTTATTTTGGACTTCAATGTTTCTTCCATCTAATTCATCTTTTAACTTATTTCTTTGTTCCAAGATTTCACAGAATCTTGTAGAGTGTAGCTCTTGTTCTCTTTTCAATTTTCTCACTTCTTCCTGCAGAGACCCATTCTTTTCTAGGAGTTCTTTGATAGCATTGTTTGCTTCATCTGAGTTATTTGAGGGAAAAAGATCTTCAATCTTTTCTTCAATGTAATTCTGATCATTCATCTGATTTGCAAGTTCCTTCCTTCTTCTTAGGGATTGGGAAAGATGTTCTTTTGCTTCTTTGAGTTTAGCTATGGCCATTTCCAGATCTAGCTTTTCATTTTCAATCACCTTGTTCAGTTTGAATACCTCCATTGTCCTGGATCTTTGCTCAAGCTAGTTAAGCTTTATCTTGAGAACCAATGCAGCTCTGATACCAATTGTTGGAAATATTCAGGAATTAACCGAGTTACTGAGAGGGGAGGGGTGAATCAGTAACTCCAAACTTTCTTCCAATTTTAACATGTAATTTATTTTAACCTTTAGAATACAGAAAGCATGAAACTCAAAAGCATTCACAATAATGACACATAGATTTGGTTACCCAGAAACCTTCCAAAAAGAAAGTAAAACTGGGGTGGGGATGAAACCCACAAAGCTTTAATACTGCAGAATAAAGTTGGCCGGTTAAGGCTTACAATTTGATCACTTCTGATGATCTGCCCTGTTAGGAGCAATAAGGATTGCTAAATCCACCTTGTTAAAGGATTTACAAACATACAATGAAGTATGCACTCGGTAAAGAGATTTTACAAAAGACTGTTAAGTCTACCCGGTTAAAGGATTTAGTACTGATTCACCTGTTAGGATGAAACAGTAGATCTCTTGCTTTGCAACTGGATTGCTGATTGGGATTCGCTGATGTACTGATCACCTTCTATGATGAATTTGTCTTTGCTGTTCCTTATACTGCTGAAGCCTTCTGTAATTCGCTTATCTCTGCCTTTCTTATTCTTTCACATATATTCCTCTTCATTCATCTTTTCATTTTTACAACATTGTTTATATACAAGTTTTAAACAATTAATTACAATTACAATTACACAGTCGGCTTGACAAATAAACATAAGTGCTACTAAGTCGGCCCAAGTATGGTTACACGGTTCCTGCAAACTGACTCGGTGACTTTCTGATACTCGGCGTCCACTGCATTACTCGGCATCATCATGCACTTGGTAGAAATGAAGGCACGGTTCATACTGATCACTCGGTAGGTTTTGAACTCGGTAAATACTGGTGACTCGGTAGACATGATGTTACTCGGTTTACACTGTCCTGTTCGGTTTGCACTAACTTCCTTGGTTTGCACTGTCTGCTCAGTTTGCACTGTCTGCTCAGTTTGCACTGTTTGCTCGGTTTGCACTGTTTGCTCAGTTTGCACTGTTTTCTCAGTTTGCACTGTTTGCTCAGTTTGCACTATTTTCTCGGTTTGCACTGTTTGCTCGGTTTGCACTGTTTGCTCGGTTTGCACTGTTTGCTCGGTTTGCACTATTTTCTCAGTTTGCACTGAGAACGCAAATAAGTGTTGTCACTAGTGGCAATTCTGCTTAATGCCAAGTACTTACTTTTCCTTGGATTCAAAAAAGAAATGTTGACAGTAATTTGTATTTGAGAACTAGTCAAGATGGAGTTTTGATAATAGAAGTTTTTATTGATGATATTATTTTTGGAGGAAATGATGAGATGTGTAATAAATTTTCTAAAGAAATGGAGAATGAATTTGAGATGTCCATGATAGGTGAAATAAAATTCTTTCTTGGATTGTAAATAAATCATAGAAAAAATGGCATTTTCATTTCTCAAACTAAGTATCTTAAAGAGATATTGAAAAAGTTTGGAATGGAAGATTGTAAACTTGCTGGTACACCCATGATGACTTGCATTAAACTAAAAAATAATGATGAGACCAAGAGTGTTTTTTATACCAAGTATAGATCAATGATTGGAGGAGTATAGTGTTTGACTCACTCTAGACCGAATATTGCTAATGTTGTTGGAATTGTGGGTAGATATCAGGTAGATCCTAAAGAGACACACATGGCTTTTGTAAAAAGGATATTTAGATATCTAAAAGGAACAATAGAATATGGCTTATGGTATGATAAAAATGATTACTTTTAATCACATGCTTATACTAATGTCAATTAGGAAGGGAGCATTGATGACAGAAAGAGTACTACTGGAGGTGCATTTTTCCTTTGGAAAAGGTTGGTTTCATGGTTAAGTAAAAATAAAGATTGTATAGCTCAATCTACTACCGAATCTGAATATGTTGATGCTGCTATTAATTGCACTCAAATTGTCTGGATGAAACAAGTGTTGAAAGATATTGGAATAACTTTTGTTGAGCCAGTGTTTATCCATTGTGATAAGACCAGTACAGTAAATATGTCAAAGAATCTTGTGATGCATTCTAAAACTAAGCATATTTCTATTAAGTATCACTTTTCGAGAGACAAGGTTGTAGAGAAATAAATAAGGTTGGAGTACATTAGCACAAAAGAACAGATTACAGACATCTTTACAAAGCCATTTCCAAAAGATGCCTTTGAGTATCTTAGAGGTATGCTTGGGGTGCAAGACCCTCCTTGTGAGAATTAAATTATGCAGGAATGCATTAGTCCATAGGTTTTCAGTGTCTTATCATGTTCTGGGCTTGGTGTATGGATCTACTCCTCAGGGGGAGTGATCGTTGGAAGACAACAAAATACATTTAGGTAATTCAGCACCTAATTGATGAAGACTAAATAGAAGATAGTTGATGACTTATGGTACCCTTTTTCATTGTTTTCAAATGGGTAAAGATGCTATGATAAAATCCCTACTATATGGGGAAAGATACTACAGGGAAGAGTTCATTGAGAAAGTTTTACTAAGAGAGTATTCTTGGGTTGATAGATGTTGGGTTGATGGATTTTCCCATATGTTTCCATCAATGCCAAAGGGGGAGATTTTTGGATATTTCTAATGAATTTAATTTGTTTAATCACTACATTATCAATTTTGTTGTCATTTGTATTTTGTCACTGATATCAACATATGTTTCTATGAAGAAAACAAACTAGTTATTATAGTGTATGGCTGTCGTATAGATGATTCAGAATGTGCAAACACAGATGTGTGTACAATAAGGTTTTGTGATCTTATATCTAATATCGCATGATTTAATATTACATATTGGTTGAGTTATAGAAGATTTGGTGAAGACTGGTTACTAGACTATGATAGTGGAAGTTGACAGAGTAAGTCTATGTGGTTTGGGTATATCTTGCAGGTGATGTGGATTCAGTATATGTGAGCTTAAGGGATGACAAATAGTGTATTGAAGAATTTTCATTGATCTTAGCAAGGTACGGAAAGAAAGATGATGTTAGTTGTGGCATGTGTTTTGGAGAAGACCTATTAGGGAGCTAACTTTAGAATTGTACCATGTATTATGGATTGCGAGCATGGATTACAGATATTGGATTATAATTATTGAATTGTAATTGTTGTATACTTGTTTTAGATACCATATGTATCTTAGCAAGGGGTTATGTAATTATTTATATTAGGAAATCCTAACCGGATGACATGATCATGTAAATTATAATAGGGTATATATGTAAGATCTTTTTTTTTTATAAGATATGATGTAGCATGGATGGAATGTGAAAGAGGATTGTGGAAGCTGTGAGCTTGTATCTGTTAGATGTAAGAGCAGAGATTGAAATATACTTCATTGAAATTGATCAAGAAAAGATAGCTGCTATCAAAAAGTTCACAAGGATTGTGTATTTCCCTTATATACACTTATGTTGTGAACAGTGAGTTTTGGAGGTGGATATAACCTTCTTTGGGTAGTGAGCCTACTCTTTTCTTTGACTCCTAACAAGGTATGCCCTCTAACAAGGACTATGTACTGTACTTTTTTAATCAGCTCCTAACAAGGCTACATCTTTTAACAGGGATACTATACTCTTAGTACATCATTAGTGGGTGTTAATTCCCACTGGGGTTTTACCTTTAATAGGGTTTCCTTGACAACAAATATTGTGTTATTGTGTTGGAATTCATTATGTTGTCATTTGATTTGGTATTGCTTCTATTCAAATTTTAAAGTTTAATAATCTATCATACAATTGATTCCCCCACCCCTCTCAGTTGTATTGGTGGACTATTATTCCTAAAAGATTCACCCCCCCTCTCACTTGTGTTATTCCTAACAATTGGTATCAAAGCTTGTGGTCCTTTGAGAGAAATCTTAATAGCTTAAGGTGATCCTAAAGATGGCTTACTATAGGAAGGAAAGTCCAAAGTTTGATGTTGAAAAACTTTGACAGTTGGTAAAACAAGATGAGAACTCATTTTCTATGTTTGGGAATCATCTATTGGCTAATTACAAAAAGGTATGAGAAGATCAAGACTGAAGATGAATTAGGATTTACTTATAAGAATGAAAAGAAATAATTCTCTTGCAATATGGTTGTAAGAGAAGAATTGATCACTGCGTTGTCTGAGGCTGAATTCATAGAAGTCAAGGACCTTGATTCTACACATAAGATTTAGACAAGACTAGAGGCATGATATGAAGGAGATCAATACACTAAGTAGGAAAAATTATAGAATTAGAAGACTAAAATGGAGATTCTAAAAATGTGAGATGATGAGAATGTTAGAAAATATATACAAAGGATTATAGAGGTTGCTACAAGAAACAAAAACTTTGGAGGAACATATACTAAACAAGAAGTGATCACTAAGATTCTTAGATCCTTGACACCTACATATAAGACTAAATTTTACATGCAATGTAATAAATCATTCCACTGACAAGGAACTTTAGCAAAGAGATGTTGATTGCTAAATTAACCACCTTTGAGGCTGCAGAACTGGAGGATACATTACCTAATGTAGAATCTACATTTAAAGTGACTATTCATAATGACAAAAGGACTTTATCAAGTATTGTGAGTACCAGAAGAAGTAATAGACATATAGAGCTTGGAGATTATGATTTTGATTAGGTAGAAATGAAGGGGGAATAAAGGAAACTAGATGAACTTGAGGCACTAATTGCAAGAAGAGAAAAGAGAGGAAAAGGAAAATTTGAAGGTAAGTTACCCCTAAAGTGTTTTTCATGTAATAAGATTGGTTATTTTGCATCTATATGTCCTAAAATGGTTCATAAGCATAAGCCTAACTTTGTTAGGCCTAATTAATCCAAAGATAAGGAATGTTACTATGATAGTGAAGGACTATGTGATGATGATGTTATGGATGATGATGATATTGGATTTGTTGTTATTAAAGATGATGAGTTTGTTCATAAATAAAAATCCTTAGTTTTGCATGTTGAAAAGAAATCAAAATAGATCATTGATAGTGGTTTTTCACATCATATGACTGGTAATAAAGATAAGTTTATTCAACTAACTAGATATGATGGTGGTGTAGTCATATTTGGTGATAACACTCCTAAGTTGATCACTGGAGTTGGTTCAATTTCTCTTGATGGTAAAACTAACACTGATGATTTCTTTCTTCTTGATGGACTTAAGCACAACTTTTTGAGTATTGGGTAGCTTGTTGATAAGGGATATCACCTACAATTCAAGGATGGGAAGTACATTATCATAGGTCAATCTTGAAACTTGATCACATCAGGTTCAAAGTCAATAGGTAATGTGTTTGAATTAAATACTAGTGAGAATACTTGTTTTATTGTGAAGATAGATGATAGTTGGTTATGGAATGGGAGGTTTTGTCATATAAATTTTGATAACATTATGAATTCCAATAACATTAATGTAGTCAGAGATCTTCCAAAAATTGTGAAGCCTTCTAACACTGTGTGTAGAGAGTGTGTGATGGGAAAAAAAACTAAGAGTGGTTTTCAAAGAAAATATTATTCAGCAAGGGAGAAGTTGGATCTAGTACATACATATCTCTTTGGTCCTACAAGAACAATATCTTACTATGGTGAAAGGTATTTTATAATCTTTTTTGGTGACTATTCTAGGATGATAAGTTTTGAAATTCTTAAGGATAAGTCTGAAGCATTTGACAAATTCAAGATTTACAAACCAAAAGTTGAGAATGAGTCTAGACTAAAGATAAAGTGTTTGAGATCAAACAAAGGAGGAAAATTTACATCATATGTGTTTAATGCTTACTACAAAGAGCATGGGATATACAGATAGAAATCTATTCCTAGGACACCATAGTATAATGGGAATGCAAAGAAAATAAATAAAACTATTTTATATGCTTCTAGGACTATATTGCTTGAAGGCAATGTGTCGCATATGCATTGGAGAGAATCTATTAATACTGTAGTCTACACTCTGAACAAAGTTCAAATCAAAGAAGGTATTAATAAGACACCCTATGAACTTTGGTTGGGTCATGCTCCTACAGTAAAATACTTCAAAATATTTGGTAGCAACTGTTATGTCAAAAGGGATGATGAGATAGGAAATTTTGATACTAAAAGTGATGAAGGAATTTTCCTTGGTTATTCAACTAAAATTAATGCTCATAAGTGTTTCAATCTAAGATAGAGAAAGATGGTTGAAAGTGTTAATGTAAAATTTGATGAGAGGTTTCAAATTTAGGAAAGAATGTATGACTATGATTAGATTTTTAAAAATGGGGAGGTTATTGTAGGTCAAGAGGAAAAGAAAACCCTTGATATTGATAATGGAATTGAATTATGTTTGGATGATCCTACTGAAACTCTAAAGATTAGGAATGAGCTTTGTTTTCTTTCAAAGGTAGAATCAAAGACTACTGATGAGGCATGTAGAGATGAATCTTGGATTAAAGAAATGTAGGAAGGATTGGATCAGATAGAGAAAAATAAACACTTGGGAATTGGTTCCTAGGCCTAAGGATAGGAATTCTATAGGAACTAATGGGTTTTCAGAAACAAAATAAATGAAGAAGGCATGGTTGTAAGAAATAAGGCTAGATTGGTTTGTAAAGTCTACTCACAATAGGAAGGTGTAGACTTTGAAGAAACATTTTCCCCTATTGCAAGATTAGAATTAGTGAGATTTTTCCTTGCTTTTGTTGCACACAAAAAATTTAAGGTATATCAGATGGACATAAAGTTTTCATTTCCGAATGGTGATCTAGAGGAAGAAGTCTACATTGAGTAGCCTGATAGTTTTCTTTTTACAGATGATAAAGACATGGTTTGCAAGTTGAAAAATGCATTTTATGGACTGAAACAAGCACCTAGAGCATGGTATGCTCGATTAGAAAGGTATTTATTGCATCTTGGTTTCAAAAAAGGTAATGCAAATAGTAATTTGTACTTAAGAGCTAGTAAAGATGGAATCTTGATCATTGAAGTTGACATTATTTTTGGAGGAAATGATGAAATAAGAAATAAATTTTCTAAATAAATGAAGAATGAGTTTGAAATGTCTATGACTTCTGAAATGAAGTTTTTCCTTGGTTTGAAAATTACTCAAAATGAACATGATGTGTTTATCTCTCAAACCAAGTATCTTAAGGAATTGTTGAAGAAATTTGGAATGGAAGATTGTAAACATGTTGGAACACCTATGGTAATTGGATGCAATCTTACTAACACTAATGAATCTAAAAGTGTTTTTTAGACAAAGTATAGATCCATGATTGGAGGATTAAAATATATAACTCACACTAGACCAAAAATTGCTAATGTAGTTGGAATTATTTTGAGATTCCAAGATGATTGTAAAGAGACTCATTTTGATGTAATTAAGAGGATATTCAAAAATTTGAAAGGAACAATGTAATATGGTTTATGGTATGATTAGTTTGACAATTTTACATTGCATGCTTATATTGATGTCGATTAGGTAGGAAGTCTTGATGATAAAAAAAGAGCACAAGTGGTGGTGAATTTTCCCTTGGTAATAGGTTGGTTTCATGGTTAAGTAAGAAGCATGACTATATAGCTCAATCTACTACCAAATCAGAATATGTAGCTATTTCTATAAATTATACACAAAATGTTTGGATGAAACAGATGTTAAAGGACATTAGGATAACCTTTGAAGATCTAGTGATTATACATTATGATAATACAATCATAGTGAACATGTCAAATAATCATGTTATGCATTCAAAAACTAAACATATTTTAATAAATTATCACTTTTTGAGAGCTAAGGTTGTAGAAAAGGGATTCAAATTGGAGTACATCAATACAAAGGAGCAAATAGAAAATATATTCACCAAAAATTTTCCAAAAGATACCTTTGAATATCTCAGAGGTATGCTTGGGGTGAGAAGTCCTCCCGGTGAGAACTAAATGATGTAGGAATGCATCAGTTTAGAAGTTATCAAATCTGTATCATTCCTTGGACTTGATGCTTGGATGCACTCCAAAGGGGGAGTGATCATATAACATAACAAAATATATTAGGGTGATCAAGCATAGGGTTTGTTATAGGCATGAAGATTTGAAAAATCTACGCCTTGTAGAGGTGGGATGTGTTGAGAAGGAAAATACTTATAGCACCATTTTCCATTGATGTCAAAGGGGGAGATATTTAGGTTAAAAACTCTTACTACCTTAGGGGAAGCTATGAAGAAGATATTGAGAAAGTTGTATTAAGAAGACTACTTTTCAGTTGATGGTTTTTCACATATGTTTCCATCAATGCGAAAGGGGGAGATTGCTTGAATTTTTCTTTTTTAGGTGTTGACATTCATGTTTTTTCATTGATGTCAACCTATGTTTCAGTTGGATGAAATAGAAGATTCAGATATACTAGTTTTCATGGGTTCGGGCAAGACTGACAATTGTGTACAAACATATTACAGTGTTTCAGTATATGCGAGGATGAAGTTGTGTAGAGGAAAGCATGTACACCTTATATCTAAGGTCATTGGATTTCATATTTTTGTTTACATGAGTTACATCTATTTTGGTGAAGACTAGTTACAGAATAGTGACAAAGGATTATGATAGAGACAGTCTTTGAGTTTTTGGTATAACTTGGATGCGAGCATGATTTATGGTATGCAAGCTTAAGGAATGATAGAAGACACATGGGAGAAATTTTTTTGATATTATTGGGTGACTAGGATCATGGTGATGTCAACTATGGTGTGTGTACTTGCGAAGACCTATATGGGGCCGACTAGAGGAGATAATGTGTTTACTAGATGGCGATCGTGGATTATAGATCTTGGCATGTAAATGTTGATTTTTATTTACTATTTACTTGTTTAAGGTATCGTATGTATCTTAGAAAGGGTCTATATAATTTTTTGTGCATTGGGGAAGTCTTAATAGGCTGACCTAATTTATTATTGTAACTTGTATAAAGGAAAGTTATTCCTTGTTGTAGTTGATGTATGTATGGCGACAGTGAGCATGTGGATGCAAGTTTTTCTAGATATAAAGTAGTGATTATGTTTTTAATGTGTTTCATTGGAACTGTATAGGTAAATCAAGTTTCTACCAGCCAATTCATTGTTATAAGTATGCTTTCATACTTCTCTTTGGACAGTGGATCCAAAAGGTGGGTTTAACCTTCACATTTAGGCAATTTGCTAGGGTAGTGATCTCTTCATTTCATTCAATTACTAAAAGGGTTGAAGGGAATCCTAATAGGGATTTTCCTTAAACAATGACTTTGTATTGGATGTAATAATCATCTCCTTACAGGGCTAGATCTCCTAACAGGGATACTATATTTCTAGTGCATTATTCATGGGCATCATTCCCACTGAGGTTTTTCCTTGATAAAAAATACTTGTGTTATGGTGTTGTTCTTGATGTGTTCACATTTGCATTAGGTAATTTATTTTTTATTTTTAAAATATAAATATTTTTCACATAATTATTCACCCCCCCCCCCCCCCTCTCAATTGTGTTATTCCTAACAAAATGTTGGTTTGACAAAGGAGATAAGAGAAAATCCTTCAAAAACTATGAACTAGTCTTGTTGCAAGATAAATACCATGAAAATAAATGAGGCCACCAAAAAATTGATAGATTTTTCTTAGGTCGCTACCATATAGTTGAGATCCTTGGAGAGAATACCTTTTGATTGAGCACCTTTACTAGATAACTTGGTGCATTGCATTTTAATGGGTAGTTTCTCAAACACTACTTTGGCTCAATAAAACTTTAATCATATCCCTATACCATAGTATTTTGGTTTTTTTTCATGTTTTTTTTCTTCTTTTTGTTCTCTTTCCTTTTTTTGCTTCTTGTTGTTCTCTTTCATTTTTTTTGCTTCATCATTTCATTTTATTGCTCTTTTTGGAAACCTCTAGAATGGAAGGATGAGTGTTATTTTCATATCAAAAGGATATTTTCAGAGAGATTAACTTTCTACATTTTCTTATTCTGGAGTTAGTTGTTTAACTGCAAAACTTTATCCTACATTCATCTGGAGTGAAATTTAATAGGGTGAGTATGAAGGAAGTGATGGTGACCTAGTAATTTGAGCTAATTTTAGGTATTCTCGCACGATGAAACACTAATTTACAATGAGAGAAATTAATTGGTACAACATAATTACTTCCTCTCAAGTGAAAAATCCAAACCTACAATTTTTCAAGATATCCATTGTAGTTTCCAACCAAACTTTAAGCTTCATTTATTAATGAATTGGAAATGATTGAAAGAAGTGAAAATATTACTATCAAGTAGAGTGATACTAAAAAGAACTATCTAACCTAATTCTACAAAAATTGGTGATTAAAGTACCTCCAACAGATTTATAGATTCTTGACTGGTAGTGAAGCAATACTTGATGGGAACTAGAGGTAACTTTGTTGGGGCTATGGGCACATGAATGGCAAGAGAGTTATGCCTAGGATATCATTGCATAGAAAAGAAAATGGTTTAACTTATATAGCTTGGTTTCAAGTTTCCTTTGTTGAATTTTAATGCAACCAGATGGAGATGAACCAATCATGTGCACATGGATACATCATAGTAAAACTTAGATTCCTTGGATTATCCTTCACTAAGCTAAAAAATACACCATTAAAAATTGTTTTGAATGATAGTGGTCCAAGGGGTCAAGTAGGAGAGGATTTTGGAGTTCAAAAATATTGTAATATTTTTTTCCAAAGAGTCACCATTTGGTATGCCCTACATACTCATCCCTACATTTTTCTTAACAATTTTTTTGTCCCCTCTTTCATTTTTCCTTTTTTGTTTGTTTGTTTTTATTTTGTTCTCCTTTGGTTTTGTTTTTATCCTTTGAAATATAATGGTTCTAAGGTATTCAAGGTTTTCCTTTAATTATTTAGGATTGTATAATATTAATATTCCTTTTGCATAGTCTCATTAGCTTTACTTTTGGATTTCAAGCTTTGGAATCATAGGGTACTCAAGAACCTTCATTAGTGAGGTACTTGGAAGTCTAGAATCTTGATTTCCCTTATACACACTAGAGTTTTGGACTCTAGAGTATGACCCTAACTTCATTTATTTCACCTTGAAGAGAAGCTATATAAAACTTTAAAAGGCTCATTTTCCCTTACCAAGCTTTCAAAACATGATTGGAGCCCTAACAAAGAGCATGTGCCTTCACAGAGAGATTGGACGATTAAGCTTGAGATTGTACTCATGTATTTCCATAACTTATTTATGTTCCTTATTGATTTTTGTATTCATAGGTAGGGTTTCTTCCTTCCTTCCATTATTTATTTTTTTCATTCTTTTCATTTTTTATTTCCTAGTTTAGTCACCTTCCTATTTTCCTAAGTCATAAATAGGGGTTTCCTAAATAAATTCATAGTTTACAATCCTTGAATTTCCATTTGACCTTAAATAATAAGTGATGCGGCCCTTGGAATCAAAATACACTCCCCAAACTGATCTAAAATAGAAAAATTAGTGTTTTCATGAAGTTTGTCTTATGTCATAAGTCATATTATTGTAGGGTTTATAGAACATAACATTGTCATTCTAGAGTCTCAGACTCTAAAGACTCCTCATACCAAGCCTACCAAAAAAAATGACCAAGTGTTGGAAGTTACTTTATAGTTTAAAACTCTAGAGTCCAGTTCTACTCACATTATCAAACATGCCTTCAAGATCCTAGTCTCTAGAATCCCCTTTGATTAATCTTTCACTAGGCCAAACTTCAAAATTCTAGACTCGGGGGTTTCATTTCAAACTTTACCAATTGGTCATTGAATTCCTTCCAACATTAATCCTCCTTAATTCCATCCATAAACTCTTTAAACCATTAATCTTCATGCACCCATACCATGGCTAATGGAAGCAAGCTGGATGCCAAAGCAAAATAAAAAATAAAAAATGCATAAAGCCAAAAATCCACAAAAATAGAAGGATCAACATGTCCCATCTAAAACACATGTTCATGAAAAGAAAAATATGATCCAAAAGGATGAAAAGTTCAAAATTCCACAAAGGCCTCAAAATGAAAAATGAAAAATCATGTGGATTCCCAAGCTACTCAATGACAAAATGCATCTCAATGAAAAATCTAAATTGGAATCCAACCTTAATAATCCAAAGGCTTCCTCCACCCATAAGTCCTCTAATCCTCCCTCTAAAAATCCTCTACTTTCCAACTCCATTACCTCCTTCATCTATTTTAGGTCCTTATATCCCAAAATCCACATTTTATCCTCTATCACCTTCAAAATATCCTCCTCTTCTACTCCACAACCCCTCAAGATGTGTGCCAATGATGATCTTTCCACCTTCATCATCCATTTATTCAAAAGTCTTCCAATCTCCCATCCATTATCCCCCAATCCTTCCATACGCATCCACCCTTTAATCCAATCATTTTCATAAATCTTCATTCTCCTTCCCCTAATCCATTTCATCTACCATCCAACCCTCCTACCAACATCTATGAGAAAATATCCAAAATGTCTTGATACAACAAAAAACAAAAAAAAAATATCAAGGAACTAGGTGCTTGATTCCTTCCCTCCATCTTCCTATCACATATCCATTGTCTTCTAAAAATTTACATCTTCCATCCATTCACTTATCATTATCCCCTTATACTATACACTTGGGGGAAAGCTCCATCCATCCTATGCTACCATACATGCCTTCCACATTCCCTATCCACCATCCATCCTCTAAGTCCATCATCATCCTTTCATATCTTTGATCTTGACTATCCTATTCATTCCATCCATCCATATACACCATCCATGTTTCTTACTCTTTATCCATCTCCTTTCTCTTATCCTACATAAGTCCATCCACTTGTCCATATTTGATCTTGATATCCTCTCCATATCCTACATCTCATAGTCCTTGACATATTCACTTCCGTCATCCTCCATCCATAATCCTATTAAGCTCCATCCTCCTTTCCATTCCTTTGATTTGGATTATCCCATGCATTCCCTCAATTCTATTGTATTCTTCTATCCATGTCCTCCCTACATTATATATTTTCCTTTTCCATCCATATCCTCCTTATCATTATCCTCTATCTTATTCATACCCCTCATCCTATCCATCCACCTCCCACTTTCATCCCTTTTCCTTCATAAAACTAGAGGCACCAAAACACACAAACAAACAAAAAATGATATCCATGTATGCTTTGGAACATACATTCCTTCATTCCCTCCATGCATATTTGTACCCATTCAATCCATTTCATACATCCTTTACCCACCATATTTATGTCCCTTCTCCTCTCCTTAGTGTGAGGCATTTAACTCCTTTTAAAAATTATCCTTGGATCCTCATCCCCTTTTTCCCACCTTTTAATCCCCCATCTCCTATCACTATCCATTCCCTCCATCTATCTTCCATCCATAAACTACATCCATTCCCCTTTATTTTACCATTCCTTGGTTCTCCCTTGTCATTGACCTCAATCCCTTCTATCCTCTTATCCATCTTCCAACTTCACCCCATAACATCTATTTTTTCTTTCCCTCTCATGTCTACTCCATTTCTCTTTCTTCTATCCTATTCAATCCACCTTATCTTCTAATCTTATTCCATACCATCCATTTCTCTTCTAATCCACTCCATTTATTCCCATTCTATTCCTTATCCATCTTTAAATTCAATCCCTTCATCCAATCCTTTCATATCCAATTCATTTCCCTTCTTTCTACCCTCTTCAATCAAATTCATTTCTACTCACTCTTATCCAAATATTTAATCCTATTCAATCAAATTCCATTATCTTTTAATCCCCTCAATCAAATTCATTTATCCTTCAATCCCATTTAATCCCTTATTCTACTCCTTTCATATCAAATCTACTTATCTTCTAAACCATTTCCACTTCCTTCTTCTCCTTTGTTACACATCCTTTATCTTCCCATCCAATCTTCTTCATATCCATTTATCTTTTAATCCTATCATCTTTCCTTCTTCTAATCCAATATTTCCTCACTCATTTCTCTTCCTATCTAATCTTCTCCAAATCCATTCATCTTCTAATCCTCTCAATTCCCCTTCTTTCAACCCCGAATTTCCCTTCTTCCACTCTAATATTTTCCAATTCATTCATCTTATAATCCTCTAAATGTCCCTTCTGCCAATCCAAAATTTTCCAAGTCCTTAATCTTTTAATCCTCTATCTTTCCCTTCTTCTAATCCAATCTTTTTCCAACTTATTTACCTTCCAATCCAATAAATTTCCCTTATTCTTATCCTCTTCAATTCAATTCATTTCTACTCATATTATCTTATCCAAATCTTCCAATCTAATCCAAATCATCTTCCCCTCCTATCCCATTCTATCCAATCCACTCATCAATAATTTAAAAAATACATAAAATCAAAAAAATCCCATATTAGTCAAATCACGTGCAATCAATACTTATTCAATCAATCCAATCTTTTAATTTTGTACATCACTCCTTAATCAACCCATCATCTTGCCCCAAATCAGTTGATAATCCATTGATTCCAATTTTAATCAAATCATCATCATGGGATGTATCCTTCCCAATCCTTTGGATGTGCATTGTTCTTAGTGTTAACATTGTCATCCTCAATCAATCATCAATCAATCCATCAATTGATTTTCATCTTGACCAGGGTAAAAATTTTGGTTTGTTGTCCATGCTTTCTTGTTTCTTGTATGTGTTAGAATTTTTTTCATTTATCATAGTCTTTGCATCCTATTGTCACAATGGCATCACGGTCTTCCATATCATGGTGTTATAGGCATATGGTTGCCCTTGACCCTTTTTTTATCATGTACTTGACACATTGTCATGTTGGTTTCTCATACCTTGGTGCATAGTGTCAAATACAATATCAAACTTAGGTTGCTCACACCATTGGAGCATGACTTTATCTCTTCTTCCTTCAACATCTTTACCCTTTTCCCTTTCTTTCCACACTCCTATCTATTTTTGAGAGCACACCCATGTTCTCCAAACCCACATGTCCTCTTGAGGGGGCATACCAATCCCTCCTTGTCATCTTTCCTCATCCTTTCATGACTGGAGCATCATGCTACTAGTCTTATCCCTTTTATCCACTATGTTTTAATCTTCTTTGATCTAACATCACTTCATGATGCTACATCAAAAAGGGGCAAAATGTAGACACCAAAAATTATCCTAATAATTACCCTTATCCTAGCCAATTAAATAAATGTTCATCATTTATTTAATAATACCCACCTTATCCCTAATTAAATAAAATTACATTTATTTAATTAGAATTTAACCTTATCCTAGCCTATTTCCCATTTCCCCTCATATTAATCCTCTATTTAATTAAGTAAATGGCCTAGTTTATTTAATTAATCCCCTCTTGTCCCACTTGGAATTAAATATTTCATTTAATTCTATTTGAGCACATGGATCCTAACTTTAACCCTCACCTAACCTCACATCCATAACCTAACCCATCCTTCTAAACTAAGTCAACCCACTTTCCCACTAATTAATCCTAATCTTCCACCTAATCAATCCTTAATCATTTGCACAACCTTAATCCAAAGATTAATAAATCCTAACCCAAACCCAAGTCACATGTGACTCTTACACACCCCTCCACACTTGTCTCCCACATGTCATTGACAATTAACTTTCCAAAGTTTCTCACACGTGGGACAAACCTTGGTTCTCTCATCCTTTTCCACCTTTTGACCCATGTCATTGACATGCCATTTTCCAAAGTTTCTCACACATGTGTGAGAAACCTTGGTTCTCCCATCCTCTTACATCCCTTGACCTTTGTCATTGCATCATCACTTTCTCAATTTTATCACACATGTGAGAAACTTTGGCTATCTCACTCTATTAAACCCTCTTACACTTTGTCATGGACATGTCACTTTCAAAGGTTTCTCACACGTGTGTGAGAATTTTTCCCCCTTTGAATGGTCAAAACCCTAATCCACACATCATCTGCTTTGCCTCCACCTCATGTCCACTTCATCAATCCTATGCAATCTTGACCCTCCATCTAACTTTCAATCTCAATCATCCATTTCCTTCAAATTCCTATAAATTGAGAGTCCTCTTCCTCATTCAATAAACATTTTTTCATGCATTGACATGCTGCAGGATTTGTGAGCAACCACATACCAACCATAACAACATCAAACATCTTTTCATATTGGCAGGTTTGCATTTGTTTTATGTTGAGTATATTAAGCTAGTTTCTTACTTTTATTCATCATATTTACATGTTTATTCCTCCCTATTTTATGAGGTTTGCATGAATATGTAGGAATAGAATTAGTTATTTGAGTTTATTTCTTTAAGTTACATTTTTATGCAATACATTCTAGCACGCCCGGTCGGACCCACATTCTCATTTTCTAACAATTTTTCTTGCTTTTGTGAAAATTTATCATGAAATTTCTAGACATGCATCTATGCTCATCCAGAGGCATCTTTTTCTGCTAACAGGTGTCTCCACTACACAGGTGTCTCTATTTGTACACACATGTCTCCGTTAGAAATAATTTTCTCCCATTTTAGTTTGTTTTAATCAATAAAACTTGTATTTTCTAATCACATTAAGGCTAATGACGATCATTAGTAAAACACCCTATTTTATCTGTAAATGAAGGAAAATACATAAAACTAAGAAGATCTTTATTTTTTGTGCAGATAGGTGTCTTTCATACACACAAGTGTCTCTACTAAAAAGGGAGTTCCCCTTTTATTATCCTTTTTAATTGATTAAATGAAGTTTTTTTTTGTGTATTAAGGTTGAAAGTTATTGTATTTCATCATAAGAAACTTTTTTATGCATTTGCAAGTTAATGGGAGCTTAAAATTTTAACAAATTGGTAGTTAAAATTCCTTTGTTATACAGATAGGCATCTCTTTCTATACATAGGAATCTTTGAATAGGCGGTTCTACTTGTACATAGGTGTCTATACATAGGTGTCTTCATCTACAGATAGACATCTCTGATAGACAAGCATCTCTTCCTGCAGACAGATGTCTTTTTCTAATTTCATCTCTTTTTCATAAAATATTACATTTTGAGTTTGTTGATCTAGGTTTTTTGGAAGGTATTGACATTTTATGCCTTCTAACAGTTCTTTTGCAGAACGTTGAGCAAGATTTGAACATTTTAAGACTACTAATTTGTTTGTTTTTCAGGATGTTTTTGGAAGACCAAGCACATTAAACTACTCACCAAAGTCATTTTGTAGGTTGCCAAGGAGATTCAATCATTGTTTTTTTTTAATGATTTATTAGGCACCTAGCATTAAGTAGGAAGTTTATTTTTTATAATGATACATTAGCTAGGGGAGTATGCTCTTTTCTACAAGTGAGAAAATTAGAAACCTAGAATCTTTTGAATTGTTGTCTTAAAGAAAACTTGGAATTAATTAATTTTTTAGTGTGTTTGGGAGAAAACCCCATTGGATAGGAGAGTATGCTTTTTTCCCCTTGATGGAAAATCAGAAATCCAGACTCCATCCATGGCCAATCCATATGTTCTTTCATTTCATCCTTTAGATGGCTCTTTTGATGAGGTAAAAAGCTCCCAGGAATGACCCACATGAGAACAAGGTGTTAGCCCACCACTCCAACTCACATTAATAAAATTTTCTTTTGGGTGTTAAAGCCTCAAAAGTCAGACAATATTTGAGCTTATACTCATCTCTCACCTAACACTTTAGTAGGGCCTCGCAGTCTAAATCACATTTACGTGACTACTTGTACCAAGGTTCTTTGTGGGGATATATGCCTAAATTGTTCTTGTGCAGACACAAAGAATGTGTTCTAATGGAGACCCTTACTAAAATCCATTAGATAGAAGCCACCTAGTTTACCTCTGAAAGGTTGATAATCTGTGTGCAAGGAGAATAGTAATCTCCCCAAGACACTCACCATATCGAGCCCCAATCAATGTTAACACTTTGATAATATGGCATCATGACTAGAGTCATTACGTACTTGGTGATGACCGTATTCTAAGGATTTTTTGGGTGTGTTCCTAAGCCAATGAGAAAAGGTTTTCAATATCAACCAATCTCCTTCTAGGGATGAAAATTATGCTTGTTACTTTCCATTGAAAAAAAAAACCATACACTTGAATCCCACAAGGTTGCTTTGTCCCTTACAGGATTTTTTTTGACAAATGTGCTTGAAATGAAAATGTTTGATGTATGCATGAAATTGGATCTTTCCAAGAATGTCTTTGATCTATCAAGATATTGTACTCCTAGTTTTTTTTTCATCACAATCCATATCATTTTTTCTTCTTTAAGCCATGACTAATGGTGTGACACATAAGACGGTAAAACTTCCAGTTTCTTGAGTCTATAGAGAGAACAAGATTGTTGATCAAAAGGCTAGAGTCAACCAATCCTATTCAAAATCTATCCAAAGGATTCTAGAAGCCAATGAGAAATTTGATAAAATCACCTATAATAATCGAGTTGCCAATTTTTTTGCCATGAACAAAGTGAGCATGGCTTTTGTCACTTGGGAATCTTATAATTAGTACCTTTGACCTTCATTCCTCTTAAAATCACTCATCATTTCCTCATCTTTAATCACATCTTCCTTCATCCACATTTCAAAACCTTAGGAGCATTAATCAGAATCTTGGACTTTAAATCAAAATCAAATCAATCCATCTTTCATACCTCAATCAAGCAATGGGGTGAAAGAATCAGTCCAATAGTGTCTCACAAACCTTAAATAAAATAAAATAATAATCCCTTTCTACTTTGAGAACTAAGTCTTCCTCTATTAGTCTTAATCTAGTCCTCTTTTGTTTGAGGATCATTAGTCTATCACCTAAATAAAAGAAGACTTTAAATCAAATCCAATTGTGTGTTTGCATAATCACAAGGTCTTGTTTCACCTAGGTTTGTTCCAAACCTTTAAATCAAATAATCCTTGAGTCTTAGTCCCTCTTTAATCCAATCTAATAATTAATCTAATCCAAAATTAAAACAATCATCGAGGCTTAGTCCCTCTCCAATCATTCTAATCAATCCTTGAGGCTTATTCATCTCAATCCAATCCAAACTTAGTCCAAGTTTCTCCTAGTTAATCAACTTCATTATTCTCCTTATCATCCCTTGACAATTTATCATCATTCATTTTATCCAACTATTCTAAGGTCACTTTTGCATGGTACTTACCCGACACAATAAAAATTAAGACAAGAATCTCTCGTCATGGATAATGATAAGGAGACTATCTATCAAGAAGACTTTAATGATGAAGAAGAATCACACATGGAATCTGACACAATCATACCTGAAAGTGTTAGTGCCAATCCACAAGCTAAAGATTTATTTGATGATCCTAACAACTAGACCTTTGTGGAATATCTAATCCAAGCCAACAATTCTAATATCTTCATGAACCTTATTCAAAGGAGTGTCACACTCCCTAAAAATTTCAATGAAACCTTGCTTGAGAATAATTTGTTTCAAACCAACAAGGACAAGGCAGCACCTGTCATGCCATCAACATCTGATAATACAAATCAACCTCCCCATGATACACTTGAACAAATCTGGAAGCTTCTAAACAAGCCTAACTCAAACAATGTCAATGGGGTGAGTAATGATGGCTTAAACATGGGTCGCAGACCTGAGAAACAACCAGGGTCCTCAGGACAACACTCAACTTCCATTTTCTCGAAGCCTAGTGGAGTCCTAAAACATAAAAATTTTGCACATATGAATAACACCAACCAAAGACACAACATGAATCCTCCCCCTCTCGAAGGAAATAATGCATCATCAAGAGGAGGAACACATCAATCTCATACAATTGTTAATAATAATCCTCCTGAACTAGTCCAACAAATCAACGAGCTCAAGGCATGATGATGGCTATGAAAAAAGGTGGGAAGAAGGAATTCTCTTTTGTGGAGATATTTCCTTATCCCTTTGACAAATCAATCAGTCTTCAACTATTCCCCTTCAATTTTGAAATTCCAAAATTTGATAAATACAAGGGAGACTCGTGCCTTGCGCAAGATGTCAAGGAATTTTATGTAGCAGCTCAAGAAGTTTCCCACAATGATCATTTTCTTCTAAGACTCTTCACTAGGAGTCTTGGTAGACCTTCCCTAGAGTGGCTACTAAGTCTTTCTCCCATTCCACACCTACTTTCCATGATCTCACTGAGAATTTTGTTACACAATACTCTTATAATATCAAACACCAAGCATCACTTAGTGACTTGTGCAACATGAAACAAAGAAATGGAGAAACCTTTGCTAACTTTCTCCAAAGATGGTGACATATTGCCAATCACATGCCTTGGAAAATCCCAAATTCACATCTCATTGATATCTTCACTAAGAATTTGGTTATAGAGATGTCATTCCAGATGAAAATGGATTCAGTTTACTCATTTGAAGCACTTATTAAAAATGGGAAGTCTATCGAAGATGGACTTTTGATGAAATGAGTCATTAAACATTATACCCCTAATTCATCTAACAATACTAATGATAAACCCAAGTTTTGGTCTAAGAAGAAAGGTGTTGTTAATAATGGAGTGGCAAATGATAAACAAGTCCAAAATGTTCAAGCATCCAACAACAATAACCAAGGTAATTGTAACAAAAAATATCAGAACAACAATCAAAACAATTAGAATAATCAAAGAAATCAAAATAATTCAAACAACTAGAATCAAAAGCAAGGATCTAGTTATTGTGGTTCCCTATTTTCATGTTATAATGGCAACAAAAACAATAATAACAACAATAGGTAGCAACAATGATGCCAATTTACATAGCTGGAAGACTCCCTTGATGTCATGTTTCGATGTCTAGTCAATCAAGGGATGATGGTTTACCCTAACACCAGGCCTTTTGATGACAATCAATCAAAACCAAACTGGTATGAGGATAATCAATACTATGATTGTCATCACATTAAAGGGCACAAACTCAAAAAATGCATAAAATTTCATCATGTTGTGCAAGATTTGATTGATGATGGTAAAATTGAGGTAGAAGGTCAAAGTTCCTCTACCTCTATTAATGCCCAATTAAAGAATTATTCCAAGCCTTTTTCAGAGCATAATCAAAACAATGCATCCTCATCCAAATGATTTTCCTATGATTACTCTATGAATGAAATCTTACGAGATAAAAATACTTGTGGTAGACTAGAATAAAATGATGTTTGTGGATTTGACTCACTGTGTGGCCATATGAAACAATCCAAAGCTCATGTAAATACCTTAACCCTAAAGAGTTTTGATTTTAATATCGCCACCCACCATCCTCGGGTCACTATACAAGTTGCTTCAAATCCACCTGTTAGAGATCCACATGTTGCTCCATCCACATTGACACGACCTGCATCACATTATGACCTACTTTCCTAATTGAAGAAGACCCCTACATAGATATCCATACTATAACTTCTACAAACATCCCCTATTCACAAAGAGGTCCTTGAAAATTCCATGACTAAGTCTCGTGTCTTAAAAAATGTCAATGCCTCTCAGTTCCAAGCAATGATCAAAAACTTAGCTGCCCAACAACACCTAGTATTCACCAAAAAATATTTCCAATGTCCTAATCATCATCATAATAAACCCTTGCACATCCAAGTCACCATTCATTATACCCAAATTAAAAGAGTCCTTATAGACAATGGATCTGGTTTGAATCTGTGTATATTAAGTATGATCTGCAATATCAGTCTTTTTTAGGACCTCATTGATGTAAATAAAAGAATCACAATAAAATAATATGATGATAGAGAAAAGGTGAGTAAAGGTATTATTGCACTCTCCTTACAAGTGGGCCCAACCCTTATTGAAATATTTTTTCAGGTGCTTGATCTATATCTAACCTATAACATTCTCTTTGGGTAGACCATGGATACACTCTATCTCATGTGTCTCGTCCACATTTCATCAGTGTTTAAAATTTCCACACCATGGAGCTGAAATAACCATCCCAAGAGATCATGAACCCTTTTAGTATTGCAAGATACTGGAAGGAAAGTAATCAAGCTATTGCCCACTAAATGAATATGTTCATCTTGTTTCACAAGAAACTTCCATCCAACACACTTCTTCTAAAGAAAAGTTGTCAAAACAAGCTAAGGGAAAAGAAAAGGTTACTCAAGAGAATAATATTGAGTCTAAAAATAAAGTTAGGTTCGCAGATCAAGTTCTGGGGGAATACAAATTTGAAAATTCCATGTGTATTGGTCATCTCCCCCTCTCCCCCAAATCTTCTGGTAAACCTCCACAACTCTTCCCTAAGGGAAGTAAGGAAACCATTGATGCAAGGGAGGACGGGGAGAGGGGAAAAGGCACACCCTAACCAGATCCACCTTGAAGAGATCACACACGGAAGAAAAAAACACACAAGTGAGAGAGAGAATACAGAAACTTTCATATATTTGTTCAAATTGATTCATACATGTTGGGCTGTAAGGCCTTCCCGATTTAGGCCAAATATTACAATTCAAGTACAGAAGTCCTCCAACATGTGAGGATCTAAAAAAAATCTTCAATCTCTATCTTCTATCTTATGATGTCCTAATTGATGTCCTAAAACTACAACCAAAGACTACATTATATACAAGAGGCTACCGAACAAGTCAGCCTTCAGATCCACCATCAATGGAAGGAATGACTAGATCTAGGTCCACATGCTTCCCAATGATAGATACTAGCATTAAATCTACAACCGTAATTAATTGCAAGAGTCAGCCTCAATAGGAAACCAAAATAAATAGCTTGGTAAGAAAGGATAACCGAGTGCCAGACAAGCATCACAGAGCGCCAGGAAAATTCACCGAGTGCCAAAGAGATAACCGACCAACCCCGGTAAACAAAGGAAATCGAGCAACACTGAACCAACTCGGTCAAAGCATGAACTAAGAAACACAAGAAAAACACAAACATGTTTTTGGTAACACAAGATCACCAAGGACTAGAGATGCTCATGCATCAGACACTTGGGTTTATTTGAAAATGATTCTCTGAATCATGTAGCAGGTATAACCTGAGCTGAATCCAACTCAGATTGTGAAATCCATGATCTGTCTTCAATCGGTTTGTTCTTCCACTTAACCAAATATTCCATATACTATTTTCCTCTCATACTTCTACCAATTCTTTGCTCAAAAATCTGCTCAACTTCTTCTATTTTCTTCTTAGGATAATCATTTGGTACTGTCATTTCTTCATCCGACTCATGGTACTCATAAAAATCAGCACTGTTGAAAATAGGTGATATATCCATGTCATCAGGTAACTCTATCTCATATGCATTTCCACTGTCAAATCTCTTCAAAATATTACAAGGACCAAACTTCTTCATTTTTAGGTTCCCATATGTTCTAACAGGAAATCTTCCTTTCTTGAAATGAACCATTACTTCATCACCGACTACACAAGTCTTGTGTCTTCTTGATCTATCAACTCTATCTTTGTATTTCTGATTACTTTTCTCCAACTTATGATTCACATCTTCATGCAAAGTCTTCATGTACTTAGAAAACCTTACTCCTTCAGCACTTCTCTTTCCTTCATCAGCAATATCCCTCAAATCTGATATACCTCTCGGTTGTATGCCATTTACAATCTCAAAAGGTAACTTTACAGTACTCCTATTCACTAAATTATTATATGCAAACTCTGGTTGTGCCAACATAGAATCCCAATTACTCGATGTGTCTCCAACTAAACATATCAACAGGTTACCCAAGATTCTATTCACAACTTTTGTTTGTCCATTAGTCTATGGGTGAAATGTAGAACTATATTTCAACTCGATGCCAAACTTTCTCCAAAGAGTTTTCCAAAAGTATCCAACAAATTTACTATCTTGGTCGGAGATAATACTCCTCGGTAATCCATGCAATCTGATAATTTCCTTAAAGAAAAGATCTACTATATGTATTGCATCTGATGTCTCTCTACAAGGTATAAAATGTGTCATCTTAGAAAATCTATCCACAACAAAAAATATAGGATCATTACCTCTTACTGTCTTCGGTAAGCCAAGAACAAAATACATACTGATATCAATCCAAGGTTTCTCAGGAACAGAAATCGGTGTATACAATCTAGTATTCTGACTTACTCCTTTTGCAACTTGACAAATTCCACAAGTTTTCACTAATTTCTTAACATTCTTATACAATGGTGGCCAAAAGTATTTCTCCTTAAGAAAATTCAATGTCTTATCAATACCAAAATGTCCATCCAAACCACTTATATGTTTCTCTTTTATCAAATTAGTTCTCATTGATCCTCTCGGTATACACAATTGAATACCCTTAAACAACATACCTTCCTGAATGAAATAGTCTTCCCATTTTGTACTCGGTTGATCTTAAATAGCTGCTCTACACTTTCTCCATGGCTTAGAAAAATCAAGATCAATTTCATACAAATCTCTCATGTCATCAAAACCAAGAACTTCAATTCTCATCTCATTCATCAAAGACCTTCTACTCAATGCATCAACAACTCAATTAGTGACTCCACTCTTATGCTTTATCATAAATGTATAACTCTACAAATATTCAACCCATTTCATATGTCTCTGATTCAACTTATTCTGACTACCCAAATACTGTAAAGCTTTATGATCGGTATACAACACAAATTCACTCAGTATCAAATTATGTCTCCATTTCTTTAGGGCTTGAACAATAGCATAGAATTCTTGATCATACATAGAATATTTTCTTCTTACATCATTTAACTTTTCACTAAAGAAAGAAATAGGTTTACCTTCTTAACTCAACACAGCTCCTATTGTACTTCCACTTGCATCACATTCCACTTGAAATACCTTATTGAAATTAGGCAATGCTAATACAGGAAATTCAACAACCTTCTACTTTAGAGTCTCAAAAAATTTATCAGCTCCATGTGTCCACTTGAATTCCCTTTTATCTTCTCTCATAGTCTCAGTCATAGCATTACAAATTGAACTAAAATTCCTAATGAAATTTTGGTAAAAACTTTCCAAATCATGAAATGATCTTACCTCACAAGCATTCTCAAGTGTAGGCCAATTCAAAATAGCTTCAACCTTTTCAAGATCCATTTTCAAACAATTAGCTAAAATCACAAATCCCAAATACACAATCTCCTCTTGCATGAAAGAACATTTTTTCAAATTAATCAGCAACTTCTCTTCTTTCAACCTCTGCAATACTTGTTTAACATGCAATAGATGTTCTTCTCTTGTCTTACTGAATATCATAATATCATCTAGGTATACAATCACAAATTTACCCAATAATTTCTTCAAAACTTCATTCATCAACCTCATAAAAGTACTCGGTGCATTAGTTAAACCAAAAGGCATAACCAACCACTCATAGAAACCTTCTTTTTTCTTAAAAGTAGTCTTGCACTCATCACCTTCTCTGATTCTGATCTGATGATACCCACTTTTCAAATTAATCTTGGTAAAATATTTAGCTCCAGTTAAACTATCCATTATGTCATCCATTCTCGGTATAGGAAACCTATATTTCACTGTCATCTTTTTATTTCCCTTGAATCAGTACACATTCACCATTCTCCATTCTTCTTAGGTTCCCATACAGAAGGTACTACACAAGGACTCAAACTTTCTTGTATTAAATCTTTCTACAACAATTCTTGAATCTGTCGGTTCAATTCCTGATTCTCGATAGGTGTCAACCTGTGTGGTGCCTTATTTGGTCAAATAGCTCCAGGGATTAGATCCATGCAATGACCAATGCTTCTCTTCGGTGGAAAACCATTAGGACCATTATCAAAAATTATTTATCTATACTCGGTGAGTAACTTATCAAGCTCCTCAGGGATACTATCCTTTGTTTTCTTACTTGGTTTGTTAGGAATCACAGCAAAACATACATCATTCTTCTTCAAATCCTTAACAAAATTTTCTTCCTTCCATCAGACAATTTTTTATAGATGTACAAACACTACTAATAGGTTCTTCAATCAAAGGTAACAAGATCTATCTTCTTCCATTAGCCCAAATAGTATATTATGCAATCTTCCATCATATATAGCATGTCAATCATATTGCCAAGGTCTACCCAAAAAAATATGACAACAATCCATAGGCATGATATCACATAACACCTTATCATAGTACTTTCCAATTTTCAAATTCACATAACATTGTTCACTTACCAAGAGTGTATTCTCATCCTTGATCCATGAAATTTGATAGGGCTTTGGATGTTTCAATCTTTTCAACTGCAACTTTGTAACCATTTCCTCTGATGCCAAGTTCTCTAATCTTCCACTATCAATGATAACTTTCCATACCTTATCAGCAACTCTACATCTGGTCTTGAACAAACTTTTCCTTACCGGATCTTCCTTACTACTGTCACTCCAAAGTGCTCTTCTTACCATCAATTTCTTTTCCTTCTCAAGTTCATTCGGTGACTCTTCTATTACCAGCCTTCTTACTTGCATGTGTACATTCAAAATATATGTGTCCTCCACAAGTTCCTCAGAAACCACCTCTGTTATAACCACCTCAATGATTACTACCTCTTCCTCTAGATTAACTTTCACTTTTCCACTCGATCTTGCCTTTATCCAGATTTGTCTTTTCTAATTCAAATCTACTATTTTCACCATAAGATCTACCTTTTCCTCTAGGGAATCTACCACCTCTACCTCTTTGTCTTTGCTCATGTCTTTTGTTCAATTTCTCCTCAACTTTCAATGCAAATTGATAAGCTTCTTCAATGTTCTCTAATTTGACCAAACTAATTTCTTCTTGGATGGAAACCCTCAAACCATTCAGGTACCTAGAAATTTTTTTCACATCATCTTCATCATGTCCAGATCTGATATCTAATCTATAGAATTCCTCAATATAATCTTTTACTGAGCTATCTTTCTATCTCAAACTTTGCATACACCTAACTAGGTTAATCTGATAATCACAAGGTAAAAACTTCCCTTTCAACTTATTTACCATCTTATTCCATACCTTGATTTTGTCTTTGACTTTCCTCTTTTGGTTCAACTGCAGATGCTCCCACCACAAGGATGCATGACCTTTCAACTTTGTGCTTGCAATCTTTACTTTCTTTTCCTTAGGTACATTCTCATATTCAAAGTATTTTTCCATCTCGATGATCCAGTCCACCAATTCATCATAATCCAACTTTCCACTATACTCAGGAGGATTAAAGTGTGGTGTAGACATCAAATTCGTTAAAGCTTTCAACAATCTTTCCTCACCCTGATCCATCATAGGTGCGGGTTCTACATCAACTTGTTCTTCCTCAATTTCATCATCACTAACATCTTCAAGATGTCTTCCTCTTTGCTAGCATGTTTCAACAGCTTCTAATCTAGCAGCAAGTTGTCTCAACATGTCTAATAATCCTAGATCTACATCTCACTCCTGTGAACCATCTTGAAACCCTCTACAGTTGCAGGCTAGATTGCAATCTACTACCCCACAACAAATCAACTAGGGTTTGACAAGAAGGAACCCTCAAACCTAGATCTAGATATCACCTCACTCTGATACCACCTGACACAAGGGAGGATGGGGAGAGGGGCTAAAGGCACACCCTAACCAAATCCACCTTACAGAGATCACATGTGGAAGCAACAAACACACAAGTGAGAGAGATAATGTAGAAACTTTCATATATTTGTTTGAATTGATTCATACATATTGGATTGTAAGGCCTTCCTGATTTAGGCCAATTATTACAATTCAAGTACAGAAGTCCTCCAACATACTAGGATCTGAAAACAATCTTCAATCTCTATCTTCTATCTTATGATGTCCTAAAACTACAACCAAAGACTACATTATATACAAGAGGCTACAGAACAAGTCGGCCTTTAGATCCACCATCAATGGAAGGAATGACAAGATCTAGGTCCCCACTCTTCCCAATGATAGATACCAGTATTAAATTCATGACCATAATTAATTACAAGAGTCAACCTCAAGAGGAAACCAAAAAAAACAACTGGGTAAGCAAGGATAACCGAGTGCCAAACAAGCATCACCGAGCACCGGGAAAAATCTTCGAGTGCCAGAGAGATAATCGACCAACCCCGGTAAACAAAGGAAACCAAGAAACATCAAACCTACTCATTCAAAGCATGAACCAAGCAACACAAGAAAAACACAAACATTTTTTTGGTGACACAGGGATTGCCAAGGACCTAAGATTCTCGTGCATCAATCATGAAGTCCAAATAAACTACATTTGAACATTGGGGATCTCTTTCAGATGAACACATGAATCATAATATTCTTTCTTGGCTATTTGATGATGAAGAAGATAAACCTATAGACATTCCCAAGGAGAAGTATGTAAAATCCACACCCATTGTTGAAAGCATGGGATATCATAGCACTAGCCTTGGGGAAGAATAAACTAGAAGGAAAACTCTCATCAAAGCAACTGCATACCCCTATGGAAAAGGATTGGGTTCCATAGAAACTGAGAAAACTTTTGCCAAGGACTATTGTTTGGTTGAATATGATTCATACATTAAGGAAGAGTTATTTGAAGTCCATTTCTAGTAAATTGAAGATTTTATTGACCCTTGTATCCTCCGTATCACCCAATCAGACCTTTCATCACCTGAACTTCCCCTTAATAACCCTGAACTAATCGATTGGGACCAACAAGATTCACCACCTACCTTAGACATATGTGATTTGGATGAGGAAATTCTAGCACTTTTCAGACTAAGAAATATCTTATAAAATGAGCATCATATTCACTACAATGAGCAAGCCTACTTCGATATCCAAGTCAACTCCCCTAGTCACAAAAGTGAAGAAGAGAATCCAAAAAATTATAAAACATCCTTGGGTGAAAACCTTTTTAAGGCACCCCTGGATGAAGAAAAAGATAAAATAAAGGACGTGTCCTCTAGTAAAAACATTTCTGAGGCACTAGAGGTGGGGGAATTTGACTTTCCTTTCATGTCATTTCCACCAAAGAAATCTTATATCCTCATAGAAGATACAGTTGCAGTTAATCTTGGTACTGAAGAAGATCCAAAGATCACCTACATTGTAGATTCTCTTGATGAGACAGAAAAAGAAGCAATGATTCATTTGTGAAGAAATCCCACATCAATTTTCCATGGACTTATAAAGATATGCTTGTGCTCAATTGTGACCTAGTTGTACACCATCTCGTCATAGATCCAAAAATCAAACCTGTGAAATAAATACTATACAAGATGCATCCACAAGTGGCACTCTTGGTCAAAGCTGAATTATAAAATATGCTTGAAGAAGAATTTGTCAAACCCATAGATTATCTTGAGTGGGTCAAACATTGTACCATTAGGTAAACCCTAGATTATCTTAAGTGGGTCTCCAACATTGTACCAGTAGGTAAACCCTCTAGGGGCATCTGAATCTGTACCGATTTGAGATACCTTAATCTTGCTTGTCCTAAGGATGATTTTCCACTTCCCAACATTGACATCATAGTGCATTTGACTTATGGGTACGAGATGTTGTCCTTCATGGATGGATTTTTTGGATACAATAAAATTCTCATAACAGTGGATTACCAGCACAAAACTACATTCACCACACTGTGGGGTACGTTCCATTATCAAGTCATGCCTTTTGGTTGGTTAGGTGTACGAGTGAGGATTTTAGATGGAACAACACCCTATTTTGAAAACACTTTGATGGAACTCTTATTTGATGTATGAACAGCCTTGGAAGTACATCAAGGAATATATGGAGCCCATTCTAGTGGCCTTACCTTGGAAAAGAAGTTTCTATGCACTAGATACTACTGGCTAACAATGGATCAAGATGCATATCACTTTGTAAAGAAATGTGTTCCTTGTCAGCAGCATGATGATTTGATACATGATCCCGCTCAATCCCTCCAACCCACCATCACACCTTGGCCTTTCTCCCATTGGAGCTTCAACCTTGTGAGCTATATATTCCCTAACTTTTCCAGTGGCCACAAGTATATTCTAGCTTCCACTGAGTACTTTAGCAAATGGGTTGAAGCAATCCCCCTCACCTATACTATCAGTAAACAAATTTCTAAGTTTGTCCTAAACTATATCATTTTTCTCTATGGCATCCCAAAATACCTCCATACTAATATTGGAATTCCCTTAAAGAATAAGGATGTCTTAGACCTTTGTAAGAAATTTGGCATTACCTAGCATTGCTCATCCAAATACTTCTTGTAGGGAAATGGTCAAGCTAAGGCTATGAATAAAACTATACTAAAGATCCTCAAAAAGACTATTGATGATGTTGGTCATGATTGGCACCTACAACTCAATCCTTCCCTCTGGGCATACCACACCTCCATCCATACTCTCACTGGTGCCACTCCATTCACCCTCGTCTATGGTTATGAGGTTGTCCTTTCTATTGAAATTGAGCTCCCTTCCCTTAGGATTTCTCAGAAACCTAATGTTTGAAGAAGAATACCAATTTTCCCACTTGCAAGAGTTGCAACTCCTCTATGAGAGACACCTCAATACCCTTAACCACCTATACATATATCAAAATCATCTATTCTTATAGTTCAACAAAAATATCAAACCTCATGAGTTTGAAATTGGTGGTTTGTTCCTGCAACACAGCATGAAGAATCTCCATAACTGAGAAAAGAAAGAAAATTTTGAACCCAATTGGCTGGGTCCATTTATTGTTAATACCAAGTTCAATTCTGGGGCATATCATATTACAACGCCTGAGGGAGATATTCTCCCTGATCTTGTAAATATTCTACATTTGAAGCACTTTTATGTGTAGGTCAGCACTCAGTTCCTATACAGTGTTCATTCAGCAAAAAATCCTAAAAATCACAAAAAGTCCTAAAAATTCCTAAAAACCAAAAAAAGTCCTAAAAAAAAAAGCTTAAAAATTCAAAAACCAGCAAATCCTAAACATTAGAAAAAGCTCCTGAAAAAATTATTGTCTTGGTGAAAACCTAGTAAATAGGCACCTTGCTAAAAAAAGAAAATAAATAAATAAATAAAAATCATCTAGAAGTGAAAACTTGCAAACAAGCACTTTGGAAAATTACCATGGTGAAAACCTGTTCTAGGCACTGTGGTAGTAGATTTGGATCCATTGGCTTCTCCTACCCACTGTACATATTCATCCTCATCTAGGTCTCAGATTTCGGTCATTGTTTCTCGCATCACAAAAAATGTCCAAGAAAAATTCCCCGCAAGCTGAGCTTAACCCCATCACACTGAGCTTTTCCCAGACACAGTGATCATAAAAGTGCTTATCAAAATCAACATCGAAATCAAATATCTGATTTATTGTTCCTTTCACATCTATTTCTAGCAAATATCCATCTTAATCAATCAATATTTTCCCTACAGGATGCGTCCTTCCTCAATCGGCTCAAATCAAATTCAGCAATCCAATCACATTTTGTTAGGAATGAATGCTTAATATATCCTATGGGGGAGTATTCATATCCATTCTGTAGCAGTTGTTGTTGCATTCATGACTATGATTGTCATTGATGTCAACACAATGATCTACTAAAGATTAGCAGAGAAGCAGATAGTGTTTGTATTAGCGCACGTGGGATATTTTGGATCAAGCTATGCAGAGTTGAGGACTTAATCTATGTTGTGTCCTAAGATTTTGGTCAAGAGCGCATACAAAAATTCAACTATTCATAACAGTTATGTGTAATTCAGTGGAAGCGGTATTCAAGCAGTGTTCCTGAGAAGCAGCTTGTGGAAATTGGATGATATCTCCTAATCAGGATAGAATCTAATCATGTGAGGTTGTACAGATGATGAAGACATGATGATCATGATGTGGACATGACAGCAAGGTCAAAGGTTGCACAAGTGAAGAATTATCTTGTTTGGAAGCTGATAGTTTTATGTAATTATGGAATATTGTGTAATGTGTGGAAGATTATATTTTGTATATTGTATGCTAACTTTTAATTATTTGAGTGTGGTGTAAATGAAGGACTTATTTTCCTTATTTTAATATGTACATGAGAGATAGTATGAAATTGAATTGTAAAATTGTGCAATATTTGTTGTAAGAGGATATGTGAATTGCAGAGATCTAGTATTGAGATATGATGAAGCAGTTGGTGCGGTTTGGCACAATCAGAGGAGAAGTGATAAGTTTTTGAGATCAATAATATTTTGGTATTATTCTATTGAGTAATATAGAGATCAATTGGACAGTGTGTTCAGTGATCTTTCCCTTGAAGTTGTTTGGACAGTGGGTGCTTCTATCTTCCATAACTCTTAACAAGGTTAGAATATTTTAGCAGGGATTCAAAATCTCCTAGTAGAGATTCATATGTACTAAATTTATTTCATAAGGCTCCTAACAGAGTCCATCCTCTCATAAGGAATTTTCATATTAGTGCATCTTTTGTGGGCATCATTCCCACCGGGGTTTACTCTTTGATCAAGAGGTTCCCTAGTCAACGTATCTTGTGGTATTGTGTTATTGTGTTATTGTGTATGTATATCTTTGTATGGTTGTTGCTTACATTGCTTGCATGGTTAAAATCTATTAAAGGTGATAAAAGTTGTATTTATCTGATAACTGATTCACCCCCCCCCCCCCCCTCAATTATCTTGGTGGACTTTACTTTCTAACACGTTCATGGAAAGAACAAATGATGGAATGACTACTTAGTTAGGAAGTATTCTTTATTGATTTTATAATTTTTGTTAGAGGATCCTACTCATGATTTCCTACATCTTTCATATCTTG
The DNA here is from genome assembly GCA_027943335.1 of Chamaecyparis obtusa. NCBI lineage: Eukaryota > Viridiplantae > Streptophyta > Pinopsida > Cupressales > Cupressaceae > Chamaecyparis > Chamaecyparis obtusa. Next base: position 116,468 of record BSBK01005576.1, on the reverse strand, counting down.
GTGCATTGTGAATGGTGAAATTTGATGCATGTGTCGATTGTGGTATGATCTACTTGTTGATACTTTATGAGCGTTCTTGTTGGTTTCTTAGTCATGATTATGCATATCTTACTAGGGGAATGGGTAATCATACTTATGTCCCTTAAAAATACATAGGTGTGTCCATACATCTCCAATAAGCATATGTCATAGGTTTCTTCATGATTAGGAAATCTACATCTACATTCATAAAGCTATCTAGTCTATCTGAGAGTCTAGTCCAAACAATAGAACAATGTCATATGTGCTTTTATAACACACGATGCATACCTCTTGTTGTAACATCAAACTAGGGTGTGTTCTCCAACATAAACACAAGTGACCCCACTAAATCATGTAGTCGGGTTGTATTGTAGCTCAATTGCATATTAGTTATTTTATTTTCTGTATTTTTGTTTGAGGCAAGAGTCTTGTTTATTCACCTTCCCCTCCCCCTTCCTTAGTGGTTAAGTTGATCCTATTGGTTATATCAGATACACAAAAATAATAAAATAAACACCATTTCATACCATTGCATTCCACCTCATATAGATCAGTTCATCACCATCATTAATCATTAAATATACATTGCATGTCAAAAATATCTCATTAATCATTAATCATTAAATATATATTGCATGTCAAATATATCTCATTATTCATTAATCATTAAATATCCATTGCTTGTCAAATATATCTAATTAACCATTAATCATTAACTATGCATTACATATCCATAAACATCACATATGCATAATAAATCATCAATTTATTCCATATATACATTACATACTCCACATAGGACCTGCATTATAAATAGATTAGCACGTCATGTAGTATATCTTTCAACATAATCACACACATCCTGTATCACAGGTGTCAGTAAGATAATCTAGCACTATGCATCATAAAGTCTCATAATGCATCAGATAAACACATAAAATGTCTCCATAAAAAAAAAATACCTATATATAAATATATATATCATGACATCATAGTACATCAATACATTGACACATCAGGCACCTCAATGCTTCTATACATATGCATCTCATCCAAAAAATATGTCTTCTATAATCAACTAGATCCAATGACCCCTGGGAAGATATTCATATTGTCCTAACCTCCCCATGTGAACCTCATGCAATTGGTCCCCTTGCTCCTCTACCACTATCACCTCTTGTATCCATGTCTCTCGGTGGCCTGACTATTGAACCTGATGACACACCCTGAGTCCTCTATGATATTCCTTGCTCTAAATATGGTGCCTATCTCTTCTCTACAGGTACCACCTGATGATAGAGGCCCATATAATAGGCCACCTCTCTCCCCATCCTAACTAAATCTTGTTGTGCATCTAGGATGGTTGTCAGTAACTTCCCTGAACCTGCCACAATCACTACCTATCTCGCTAACTCCTACTCCCCTTGGTATGTATTTTCCTATCTCCACCATGTATCCCTATCCTTTATTAGTCATTGGGTGAGAAATTTTATCTGTCTCTACATCTCCTTTATCTATCTTGGTACTTGGGATGCCTCCCCCGATATCCCCTCTATACCTGTGCTAGCTCTTGTCATGGTAATATCTCTTGTACCCACTCGACCCTAAAATATGGCTATCTCTCACCACATAATCTCTACCAGAGCCTTAGCCCTATCTCTCTTTGTTGCATTGGCCACCTCAGCCCTATCTTCTTTGTCCCTCTCTACTACCACCAATGCCTCTAGTCATGTTACCTCTTCCTATAGAATGACTACCTTCTCCTAATTTCCTAGCCTCTCATCCCCTCCTATTCCTCCTAGACCCATATCCTTTTCTGGTAGTGGCCCTTGGGCCACCTCCTCTCTATCCCTTTGTACTTTTCTTAGGGCATGAGGAAGCCCTCCTCTGACTAGTCTCTACACTACCACTCTATAGCTCACCTTTGTGCCCTCTACCTGCCCTCTACCTAACTCTTGATGCTTCTATCGGTCTCTCCTCCTCATCTCCCTCATATTCCTCATCCTCATCCACTAACACTATCTCTGACTCCATCTTCTCTCTAGCCTCTCCTTCTCCTAGCTTTATTTGTCTCACCGACCTGTGCCTCTCCCACACTAGGATGCATACTCAATTATCATCCCTGCATCTTCCACCTGTCTTTGTGTTGTTGTCAATGGTACTAGTTGCATGCCTCTCCAACTACTCCTAACATTTCAAAGATATACTTTGATGCCCCATACTGACCCTATCTCCCTAGAAATGATCAAATATGGATAGTTGTCTGGAACTATACCCTGTCTCAGGCCAAAGTGTTTTCTCACTTGTGATGCCATATATTGGGCTATCTGAAACATTATCATCCCGGTCAACCAAAAAAAAATCTACATGTATCCTAGGTACTCTACATCTAGAGAACCATCCTCTCTCTATGCCTTCTCATTCTAGTATCCCCATGCCTCACATCATTTGTACAATGTCCACTCGAACCATAGCAGCTCATCCAATATCCTTCGCCAGGTCTCTACTAGTCTGACATCTCCATAAGATAATGGTGGCCTATATCAACATGTGAACAGCTTGTATCATTGTCATTTCCCCTCCCCTCATAATGGTCATACCATTACAATGTTCTCCCACACCTAAATAATAAGCAATGTCACTCTTGGTCCCATCATCTATTGGGTATGGTATACGCACATGTGTAAGTCATAATATAACTGAGTCAAGATCATATACCCCCAGCAATACTCTATCCCCTCCTCCTCTAACATCTGGCTCAACACCCTCTCTCATCTGATCAAAAAACCATGCCCTGAATGATCAGGCATCAACCTCTCTCCTACCAATCTAGCTAAGTACAATGCTAGGCAGCATAATCCTACCTCAATCCCCCCTCGCCATAACATCCACTAGTGATCAATTGATAGCTGGTCTACCCGTTGTCTGAAGCTCTCCTCCAAAAACTTCTCTACACTCTCTAACTGATACGCAGGCATCTCTCCCTTGATCGGTACTCACAAAATCCCCCATACATCCAATAACGTCACTGTTGCCTCCCTTATTGGAAAGTGTAAACTTGATGTGTTTGAGTGCCACATCTCGATCAATATTGTCATGAGTGCATTATGCGGTCTCAGGTGTGACCAATAATGTATGTGTTGTAAGCCACATAGGGTCACCTACCCCTACCCAACATATGTCATCTTCACTCACATAACCATCATGTTTGGCCATCATTCCTTCAAGAGAATCCAATAGTCTAGCTCCTGCATCCAATCATTTGACACTCTTTGTCAGTCCTAGTCCTTACCACAAAAACCCTACCCCTGCACTTTTCCCCCAAACAGATGGTAACAAAAACCCTATCCTCATGCTTTTCCCCTAGATAGGTGGCACAATCACCCATCCCCACATTTTTCTTCCCCCCGTCCATGTGTTCCCCCTCCCCCACATTATGGCTTTCATACCCTGGGTCACCAAGTTGCCCATCTAAAGATGGGCAGCTCAATCTAGGTGAGCGGAGCTTCCCTTCTGTAGATGGGTGGCTTTACCTCATGGTCAGGTGGAAAAAGTCACCCGTTGGTAGACAGGAAGCTATGTACTATCATTGTGTAGGAAGGCAGTTGCACCCCACCCTTGGCTAGGCGGTTCAACGAGCGAAGCCGCCATCTCTCAACAAATGGCTCCATGTCATTTGTCACCAGACAGGGCCACTTAACGGTGGCTCCACCATGTCTATTGGTGAGTGCCAACTGGAGTCTCTGCCTTCCCATGTTCTCCTACGCCTACTCAGCCAACATGTTTTAAAAAAAAATGTATAAAAATCCAAAATATGCTAATACTGAAACCACAAAGAAGGGTTTGGAGCACTTATCAGATCCTCTCTCTCTGTTGCCCATTGGTAAACTCGTACCCTCTCACCCAACTACAACCTTTCACATCGCCCTACCATATTCTTCTCCTCTCCTCTCCTATTTTCTCTTCCTAAAGGGTAAAAATGAATCATTTTTCTCCATTTTCCCCTTTTATAAGCCCCCCCCCCCCCTCCCCCTTTCACTTTTTCAAAAAAGGGTTCTTTTTATTTTCTTTTAGCCTTTTCTTTTTCTTCTTTTTTCAAATAAGTCGTGCAAACTCTTTTCTCTCATTTTTTAACAAAAATTGGCCAAAATTTTTATTTTGACCTATTTTCCTAAGGGGGCACATCCTCCTACTGACTTTTCCTATGTGCACCCTTTAGGTCCTATTTTTCCTCTGGGGCATCTATATTTTATTTTCTTTGACACGATGTCATTTTTGACATTGTAGCAAAGAGGGGCAAAATGTAGACATCTAAATTCATTTGTTTAACATTAATTTAATTAATGATCCCAAATAACATTATAGCTAATTTTTAATTAATTATATTTGTTAAATTCATCTATTTATTTAATTAAATAAATTCACTATTTATAGTATTCAAACAAAATTTAAATACGACCCCTCCTAATGTATTAAATTTTGTTTAATACATGTTTCTCCATATTCCCCTTTTAAATAATTTTTTGATTTATTTATTCCCTCACATGCTTTATTTCTACTAAACCATGATTAAATTTAATTTTTATTTAATTTAATCTTAAATATAACCTAGATGTTATCCTACACACATCACTTTCTAAAATGGTCTTTTCAAAAATTGCTAAAAATTGCCTAAACAAGGCTTCTTACAATTTTGGATGACATTTCTTATACTTACCCAAAACATGAAAATGGACTTTTTTCTTACACATCTCTTACACACACTTACACATGTACTTGGAGTACACATTGACCCTTCACATCTCAAGTTTCTCACACATGTGTGAGAAAGTCTTAGACTTTGCATGGCTTATGTGTCTCTTTGGTGGCACCTATGTGGATTCCACATAGATGCCACCTCACCCCAGCCCTCCAAAATCCTATAAATAGGACTCTTGCCTCAATAAAATCATCCATTATTTGCATGTAGAATTATAATGCTAGTTTATTTTCTTGCACTTAGATTTTTTCACTAACCATTTGGAAGTTGCTAGATTTCTTTCAAGATTTGGAACTTAGTTTACTTCATGTTCTAGCTTCATTTTGCTTGTTAGTTACATGTCATTAAGCTTGATGATTGTTTCCATAGCTCCTCCTTGAGCTTCTTTGGATTCTTGCATTGAATACTTGAGGGTTTCTCTCATAGCTCCTCCTTGAGTAGTTCAATCTTTGTTTTACCTTGCATTCATAGTGGGATTCATATTTGTGTTGGGAGAGCACACCCACAACACTCTCTAAGATCTTAAATCAAGAAAGTCTTCGGTGCACTTGCTTCATGCTCATCGAAGGTTGTGGTGGAAGCCTTTATTTTGATTTTGTAAGTTCATATTAAATGTTAAGTTAACATTGAATATCATGTTTATTCTTAATATTTGTTTGTTTGAGTTTTCTCTTAACAAGTAGGTTTTCATCATATACAGTTACTAATTGAGAGGTTTGAGAGAAATGATCATGAAATGAAATTCAAGAATTAGCTTGACTCAAAAAAAATGGGTCAATGGATAACTATTGATAAAAAAATAAAGGCTACCAATAATGGTGCCTAATACCATTAAAAAGAGAAAAATTATGCACTTGATAGAGGGAATCACTAAGTCTCTAAAAGGATTGCTCAAATCCTTTGAACCAGCTTTCCTACATGAGGAAATCAAGAGAGCCTTGGAACTAGAAACTTATATACCATGTAATAGGTTTCCAAAAAAATACCTTCCCTACTTAAAATGTGTTTTCTTAAGAAAATACAACAATTTCAAAATCACCCATAGAGATAAGACCCACAAGTAAAGAACAAGTTGATAAGGAAGAATCCACTCTTCATTTACTAATCTCTTTGGTATTCCCAAGTGTAACCCTTTTTGGATTAATGGTGTTTCAAAATGACAAGTTACTATAATTTTTATAGTGTTCACTAGTAATTTCAAAGCTGAAGGTCTAGTGAGAAGGTGAGGACTGAAAATAGAAGACTTCAAAGGCTTAAATTTAATGGTTTTTAATGGATTCTATATCACATGCACCAAGAAGATCCCTCGTATAAATATACCCTTGTATATTATACTATAAAAGATCATTTCTACATGGTCAATATAGGAGACAATGACATGGCTCTAGTCATTCAATGGTTTCTCTCATTGGGAGAAATTACATAGAGATTCCAAACCATGGAATCAAAGTTCTAAACTAAAGAAATTGAAGTGATACTTCATGGATTAATGAATGGAGCACTGCTCAACTTTATATTTCTAAAATTAATTGAGTGAATTTTCAATCACAAATAGGTAAACTATTTTATGTAGTTCTTAGTAGTAGAATATATCTTGAAGGGAAAAAGGTATAACACATGAAGGTGAAACATCTTTGATTAAACATAGAATTAGTTTTTAGAGAACTCTTGGGAAACTAGTTGAAAAATGTTTTAAACATATTATAAAATTAGAGGAGGGCACTAAGCCTCTCATTACCACCCTTTATTTCCATTCCAAGAGGCATAAGGAGAATGACAATGCAATAAAGGAATTTCTATATATGGGTCAATTTTAGGACCAATTTGATTTTTTCCCTCCTTTATATTTATTATGAAGAAAAAAGATAACACAATGAGAATGTCCATTGATTATAGAGCTCTTAACAAGAAGAAAATTACAAATTATTATCTAATACCTAGAATCAACAAACTAATTGTGAGCTACCCTAAAATTGGAATTGTGAAGAAGGTATTCACAAGACAACCTTTTTGGTTGGTCAGTATAACACCTAAATAATGAAGGATTGGACATCCTTTTACAATGATTCTATGGTTGAATAGCATCAAATGTCATACTTAAAATAGTATACTAAACTCATTAAATTTATCAACCCGAGAGCGTAAGCTTGAAATGATATCTGCAAAGTATATGCTCTAGTCCATTTTCAAAGTCATCACAACTAAGTAATGCAAATGTTGTAGGAAATCTATATTAGGAATGGAATCAAAAAATTAATCTAAGACTCAAGATAAAGCAAATAGTAAACTTAACTATGCATCTATGTTGCAGGGAACAACTGATGGTTCTATTACCAGTGGCTACAAGAACAATAGTGTATTAAATACTACAAGAAATCTTAAGTCTAATTCCTACCTAATCATAAGTTGAGCTCACCTTCCGTGTGGGCCCCCACAAAAGAGTGACTAAACTGAGAACTCAAAGATTAAGATCTAGAAATGTCATTCATTCATGAAAACATAAGTACAAGATACAGTAAAAAAGTTATATTCTCTATTTATTGGTTACAAAAAGGATTTCCTGAACAACTAACTAAACAAGAATCATGAATTCTAGCTTATTTATTAACAACTTTAAAACAAAACTCCTAAAGACTAGGATTCTCCAATACATGGATATGACAACTTTCAGATACAAAAGGAACAGCATCAATTAATGTAGGAGTAAACCGCATTCAACTATGCAGGTATATAGGAGCGCATGACTGTTGGATTTCCTCCAAAATGACCGCAAGTTGAATTGACCCAGTTTGAAATAGAAACTACTACCGATTGGAGATGGTGGTATCATTATGAACTTTGGAAACAATTACTTGTCTTGATGATGCCACTTTGTTTATTGATGTCGAGTCTTCCTTGCCCGCTGACTTATCCTTTCCTGCAATAGATTAGCATAGACAAATTCTGTAACACATATCCAAGATAAATATTCTTAATAAGTTTTTCATACTTTAGCATTGTCCTCATCACACGGCTACAGGAGACACTACCCCATTAATGCAGAATGGAAAGAATACCAGATTTCATCCTACATATCCATGTAATACATATATATTTAACATATTCTTCCAATCTTAAGAGTATCAATATACACACATATGCATAGCATTAAAACATAAAATTGTAATCAATGTCTACATAAGACTACATAAAACTTCATGAAATACCAAGTTTTAACTAGAAAACCAAAAACCAAATAGCCATAAACTGGGCTCATCATTGCCCCCCAACTTGACCTTTTGTTGGTCCCACAGCAAACATAAAGTTTTTGAGTCTTGTTGTCATCCTGTAATCTGCAGTTGATTTCTGTCCACTACCCCCCTTTGCATAGCTCCAGTAAAATCCCTTGGTCTCTCTGTGCTTTTCCCACATGTTCACTTCCCCCTCCATATCATAACTTTCCAAGATTTCTAAGTTTTCCAATAGGGGGGAAATGATTAAAGGCGGTTGAAATGTAAGAGGAATCCAAAAACTCTGCCTTACTCTCCCCAAGGAAATGTACCATGGTGCACGCCTATTGTCCATACTAAAGTTAAGAGGTGAATGTGGCTCCTTATTCCTTAATTCATTAGTCAAAATAATCCATTTCCACTGAATAGATTTTATAGCTTCTAGTAACTCAATGTCAACTAACTGAACATATTCATCAAAAGCTACATTCTGAAGAGGGTAAATGAGTTTACTCCCTGAATCTAAAGAAGCAATCCTTAACCATTCATAATAACATGTTTAGGGTCATTAGCCTCCGATCTTAGATAGACAGGAATTTCTTCCTCCAATTCCCTACACAATTTTTCTTGAGATTCTCGACTCATTTCATTTTGAATCCATGACATGAGAGCTCTTAGTTGGATATCCCCAACATACAACAAGGGATTCCAAACTCTATCATTAGGGACTACTATATTATGGAGATAAAGCTCACGCAGCAAATTTTTAATGGTTGCAGGAGAGTTATGGAAAGCTATGGAAAATTCAAGAGGTTCTTGCAATAGTGGAGACCTATCTTGCATTATGCAAGTCATTTGGTAATTCAAAAGCTACTCTTTAAGAAATATAGCATACACAGGGGATGGAGACCTGCAACTCATTAGCTCAGGTATAAGGGATGTTACCTTATTGAGCTTCACATGAAGTTGCTCCACTTCTTCTTCTTTTTAAAGGGCTTCTTGATAATGTTGGTTGATAACTTTGTTTAATTCTTTCTTTTGTTTCTTTCATTGTTCTCATTCTGTAACTAATTTTTTAGACAACTAGAAAATAACAGACAACAAGGATACAGAGAAAGAACTATCTGACATAGCATTGACACAAGGGCTTCCAATTGAATGTGAAATAGGGGACTTACCACTTTTCAAACGTATTCATTGCATAGGATCTATCCATACCACCATGGATCTTTCTGAATTACTGCACTACTATGTGGCAGAAGCCAATGCGTCCAAACCCTCACTCAATATCTGATCCACAATTTTACTAAAAAAATTCATGTTAACATCAAGTTTTTCTTCAAACAAGTTCCCCATTGCTACTGAAAGAGGTGGTTCTAGATCATTTTCTTCTACTACAAAATAGTCCTCTGACATCTCATCTTTTTTGAATCACTAAAACTATCAATTGTCTGAGGATCTCTGGAAGGTGAACCTCTTCTTTGGAACCTAAAAACCTACTCATTAGAATTGGATTCATCACCAATTATTATGCATTATTTGTCCATTTGACCCATAGAAAACTATTATTTTTCAACCTCCGAAAACTTTTCAAACAAATCTTGTTGATTATCTCTAGGTTCTTCTTCCCTTGGCTCAGAGACTTCAGGGTCAAAAATTGGTCTTGCTAGTGGTACATCTGTAGACATATTTTTCTTCTTTCTTCCACTCCTTCTTAATGGGCTTCTTGCTTCTTTTTCAGGAATCTTCCACTTTCTAGAAGCAACTGAGGCTACAGGAGATCATTCTTTTATTTTATGAGATGAACTGGGGACAATCTTTCTTCTTTTATTCAATTTCCTGAAAACCTAGTTGGCGAGGGAGTGACCTTCTCTACAGAAGTTTTCTCCCCTTCCTCATTCTGAGCTGACCCAGAAGTAGAGTTTTGAGGGGAACTCTTAGGGGTCTTAAACCTAGACTCTCTCCTCAAGGAAGACTCTGGCTCTAATTCCACAATAATTTTCTTAACCCCATGTTCAGTTTGAATTCTTTTTCCCACTCTTCGCCCTAATGGCTCTAGGGCATGTTCCCTAAATCCTTCTAACAGAAAATCTTCCCATGACATCTCAGACTATTCCCTCAAATATTTTTCAACAATTAACTTGATTAAACAATGATTAGAGACAGTGTTAAGCTTACCTTCTTGTACTAGAGAATCTCTTTTCTTTAGGATATTAAACATGAAATTAGGTACATTAATAGGTCAGTAATCATGTTGTAAATAGCTCAGGAACTTAAAATGAACAGAGTGCAAAAATTTCTATCGTCCCTCACAAGAAAAGTATTTGATAATATAGACTGGACACTGCCTAAAGGGTTCTGGCAAAGATATCCTACTTGTACCTTATTTCTTATCGACATGCAGCGGAGGATTCAAGTGTAGAGTAAATCGTGCCCTGGATGTTGTTGGATCAAAGTTTTCTAAAAACTCTTCCCCTTCCTCTAGAAAACCCATAACATCGGTCACAATTGCCTGAGTAAATTGTACCCTTAGTCCTTTAACTATGGCCACTCCTTCCTTCAGTGTGCTTAAAAACTGCAACACTACCTCATCATCCCAGCTAGTGATTCTTTGAATATAATCAAGCCATCCTCTAGTTTGGAAATATGGAAAACATACTTGATCATTTAATAAAATATCATGCATTGTGGGTTCACACCGGATGAGATCTCCACCCATCTTTAGGCTATTAGACTACTCCAAACAATGTTGTAGAAAATACAAACAAACTACAAAAAAGATTGAGCGAGGGACATTTGAAATGATAGGCTACAGGAAAAATTTCAAACACAAAAAGTTCTAGAATTTTGAAAATGCAAACACTTAAGGAAATATGAGTGCAAATCTAAAATATATCCTGAATTAATTGTTCATAATTACTCTGCAAACTTTGTATTAGCCACCTTTGCATGCTATGATGTGAAATAATATCTCTTTTCAAAATTATCACATCACTCAAAGTGAAAGTTGGCATGAAGTGTGTAAAAGTAGAGGTAAGGTTTAAAAGAATCGAATATAAATGATTTAATAAACATATAAAACAAAAAATGATATATCTTCCCCCCAGCTTAATTTGGCAATTGGTCCCACAATTGTGCATGTGACGAGGCATAGCTAAAAGTTTTTTAAAAAATTAGAAAATAAATACCTCGGATAGTGTATGAACTTGAGAATATGCTAAGGGCAACAGTGATCATCATCCATGTAGATCTCTATAGTTTTTTTACTACTAGTGACTTGCACTTAGTCATTTATCTAGGCAATGATGGTCAGTCATCACTGCGACCGAGTCATTATGTAAAGGCCGAGTTATGTAATGTATACTTACCGAGCAGTAGTACTGCCGAGTAAGCTTATGGTCACTATGCATTTTTATATTAGCTAAGTCAAGTTTTGCCAAGCCATGTATGCAATGATTACCAAGCGACGGAGATATCAACATATGTCGAGTATAGTGAATGCCGAGTATCAGGAACATCATTTGCCGAGTTAGCTAGAAATGACATATGAGTTTGTTATGGCACAGTGATCGAGGTAAATCATTTTGATCGACATTCATGTTTTGTATTTTATTTGTTGAGGTAATTACGAAGGTGATTACACATATATTTTGCAATCATTAATCCCTATGTAATACTTAGAGCCAATTAGAAATTAGTAAGGCTTAAGCGGAAAAAGGAGTTAATCTGAATCGTAGATCTTGAATCATGAAGATGTTTTGTTGTTTATATAAGTATAAGATTTGAACCCTAAAACATGAGAGAGTGTGAAAGAGAGGATGTGAAGGGTATGAAGGAATGATCAGAGAGGCACATTCAGTTTTGGTGAAGCATTCAGATAGAGTTCAGTGACCGAGTTAAGCAATGAAAGGATAGAATAGAGATAAATCTAATAAAAGAGATCAATACAATACTATAAAGAGAAGATATGTAATCAACATACAGTGCAAACTAAAGGATCAGATATTGAGACATTCTAACAAGTGTATCAGGGTAAATATCTTAATCGAGTGGTCCTAATAGACCTATTGTAATCTTTTAACCGATTGCTTACTTTGTTTTAAGTTTTAAATCCTTTAGCGAGGTAGACTGTATAAGTCTTTGAGATCTTAACAGGGCAGACCCCTCACAGGGTAGATCACATTTTGATCAAATTTTGTAAGCCCTAATAGGAAAACTTATTACTATAGTAGTGAAGATTTGTGGGTGTCATCCCCACCCCAGTTTTACCTTTCAAGGGTTTCTAGGTAACCAAAATTACTGTGTTATGAGTACTTTCATGAATGCTACTTAGTATGTTAGTTACTTTGTTTTGAGGAAGTATTGTTGATGCTATGCAAAAGTTTTATACAATGTTAAAAGTTAAGTAGGTGATATTTGATTCACCCTCCCCTCTCAATATCACATTTCCCAACTATATTTCCAACAATTGGTATCAGAGCTACAAGGTTTCTCATAGAAAGTCTAACCACTTGAAGAAAAAGATCTCGAGATGGAAGTCTATAAGCTGGGAAAGGTCATAGAGAATCAGAAGATTGATGTACAGTTGGCATTACAACAACTAGAAGTAGCCAGAGGTGAACTGAAGAAATCCTTGAGCAGAAGGAGAGAAATTTATATTCAGCAAAATGATTCACTCTATCAAGAAGAAGATACCACTAGACTATTTGACAATGCAAACTCTGCAGAAAGTGAAAAATCCATAAAAGAGCTACTAGAGAAAAATACTATACTAAATGATGACATCAAAAATCTAAGAAGAGAACAAGAAATTCAATCTGTCAGAATCTGTGAAGTAGTTGAATAGAAAAAGAAAGCTTAAGATGACAAGACAATGGTTGAAGAAGATAAAAGATAAATAGAAATGAGACTAGATGAAAGGACAAGTGACATGCAAAGGTTGACCAACAATCAACTAGACATGGTAAATCAATTGTTGGTGGTTAATCAAGAGTTGGGTAGGAAAGATATGGAAATCAACCAACTAAGGTCTAAAAATGACCAATTAAGGAATGAACTAAGATCTGAGAAGGAAATCAATGAAAGGATGAACAAACCTAATGAAGCTGCAAAATATTTTGAAGAGTTGTTAAGGTCACCTAGAAGATTTGGTGATAGATCTGGACTTGGACTAAATGAGCATTCATCATCTACTAAAGAAGGAGAATCATCAAAGAATGGAGAGCAGAAGAATGCAAAACCAAAGAACAACAAGCCCAGCCATCATTGTGGAAAGCCAGAGCATACAGCCAACATATGCAGGAGAAAACATGGTAAGTCTAATCCTAAACCTAAGTTCAATGGGCATTTCTTTAACTTTAAGAAACATGGACATTAGGCACATGAATGTAGGTCTAAGGTCAGAAATCCACCTACCTTACCTAAGTTTCAAGGTCAATGTTTTAACTGTCAAAAGTATGGGCATAGAGAATTTGAATGTAGATCTAAACCTAGATGGTCATCAAATGAATAGACTAAGTCACCTGTGAAGAATAACTCATACAATTGGGATTATAACACTTGGTACAATTTTCATTACTGTGGAAAATATGGACACATTGGAAGAAATTGTATGAAGACTCATTTCAAAGGCAAATCCAAAAGTTGGATGAATGGAAGCATGGTATGTTACAAGTGTAATAAGATAGGTCACCTAAAGAAAGATTGTAGATCACCTATGTCGAGCAATGATCATAATCAAAATGAAGATATCTGTGAGAAATTGAGAAATCAAATGAATAAGACATGGAAGAAGAAAGAAGAAGAAAGCACAAGTGAAGCTAGCACATCTGAGGTCACCCACTCTGATGGATCAGGTGATCACACCTCTTCTAACTAAGTATGGAAGGTATGTTTGGAACTGAATCTTACAATGCTTTATCTTACATCAGTTCCTAACATAAACTTGAGTAAAAGTCGATATCTACATAGATAAAGATGCATTAGGACATATCTGAGCAAAGTAGAGAATTTCATTTTTTTTATGTTGAGTGTCAGTGTCTTGACCAAGTTATCAATGTATGTTGAGCACCTATTGTGGTCGAGATGCAATATACATTGAGCTGTGTCTTAACGATTATATTGATTGAGCTTGTGTTAGCCGAGGTTAACATGAGTTTGCCGAGACAGCTGTATTCCACTTAGAATTTTGTATGGAGCATTTATGAGGCCCTAATTTGACTTTTTGGAATTTAGTGGAAAGTTTCCTCCCATTTCATTTCACCAAGCGAATTGATATTTCTTTGAGCAATTTAGAGTGTGAGCAACCAGTTTGTCAATGGTGATTCCAAATCTTTTTAGCATGCCGTCAGAAAAAATCATCTACAAGACACTTACCAGAAAGGTACACTACGGAGCAAACATTTATTTTCAAAAATTTCAAATTAAAATGGAATCATCATCATCTACTATAGTGAAGAAACAAGGGATGAAAGTTTTCAACGCACAATTGGTAAGGAATGAAGTTTGCAAGCTGCAAAAATTTAGGGCAATTATGGAAATAGCAATTAAAGGAGATCTTATCGGTGCCCTATCCTCAATTTAGAAGAATGTGTTGATAATGAATGACATTAGGTCTTGTTACATATGTAAGATCAAAGAAATTGGAGATTACGAGATCAGGGAGGCATATGACAAATTATGTGATAATGGAGTGTTGAAGCTGGAGTATAAATTGGTTGCCAAACAATAGTTAGTGCATGCCCTAGATTTCCCGTAGAATTTTAAGGTTGAATGGATAAAAATAGTGTTGAGTCGAGTGCATGATATGCAATTGTGGCTAGAAGATGGACCCATGAAAATAATGAAGGAAATGATCCACCAAGTAACTGGATACCCTACAATTCAAGGAAAAAGAACAATGAAGTGTTCAAGTAAAGAAGAAATTCAAGCAAACACACGAGCAGTATGGAACAAGCATGGAATGACGATTTCCACCATCATAGATCCATAAATTGACTTTTTTGTTAGGGTTATCTCACACAAATTATACCAATCTAGTTAGTTGGACAGTGTCCCCTATATGGTAGTGGACCAGGCATGGAAAATCATCAAGAAGAGACACACGTATGATCTTGCCGAGCTCCAGCTAACTCAGCTTGCCGAGAACCTTAACTCAATCTGGACTGCAAAGAATTCCATGTGTAAGTTTGGTTCTTTGCTAGTCTGTCTATTCTTTTATTTACAAAAGTGTTTTCCTACTGTTGGAGGTGTGATATGGGATAAGAAGAAACCCATTACTATTCAAATAAGTGAGTTCATAGGTCAGATAGGAGATAGTTTTAACGGTGTGATGGAGAACTATTTTGTTGAGTTCAAGAAGAAGATGAGGAAGAGGAGTAGATTCCCTATGTCATTAATTAAGAAGTATAGCAAGGATATATGTTTTCTAGTTGACATAGACTTTACTTATGCACAAGCAGTCTTTCCTAGGGTTTCATGGCTAATGCCATTACCCTATGAGGTAAACATAGATGAAACCATTGCTGCTATTATAGCCCTCTTAGCTGAAGAAATTGATGATAAAGCACCCTATTTTGGAACATACAATGAAGCCAAATCTAAAATCACTATGGGTTTGATGGCTGAAACTGTAGAGAGAAAGAGGAAGAAATAGTAAAGAATCTAGAGAAATATGTGGAAGAAATAGAGAAAAATGCACCACTCGAATTAACCCAAGGACTGGGAGAGGATGAACCAAGTGACTCTAGTGATAGTGAAGAAGAAGAAGAAGTACAAGTAGAAAAGAAGAAAGGTTAGAAGCTAGTACTTGCTGAGCCCCCAACCAAAAGAAGGATACCAAAACCTAAAGTGTCATCGACACCTATGCTTAGACCTAGAACAAGGGGAGCATTTTTTGAGACACCAAAGAAATCCCCTACCTCAGGTAAATGAAAAGTTGTTCAGCCTAAGGTGGTGCCGAGCAAGGCTAACAAAAGGCCTAGGAGGAAACTTGTTTTGGAATAGGAAGATGATGAGGAAACTAAAAGTGATGAAGAGGTGAAGAAGAAAGTTGAATTGTAGAATGTAAAACCTACTGTGGATGAAATATGCCACAAAATCACAAGCACTGTAGAAGTAGAAGAATTGAAGGGATTAAAATTTGGAAGCATGAGTATAGGAGATAAGGAAAAAGTTGAAGATGTTATTCTTGAAATGCTTTGCATTTTTAAGATGTTACCTATTCAGTTGGAGAACCAAATTCCTAAGGAGTTGAGAAATAGGGTAGCATAGAAATGGGAATATACTCTTAATACAGAGAAAAAAATAAGGGAGAGCACCCTAGCATAAGTTGAATCAAGTTTAACCCCTGCAAACATTAGACAAATTGTGGAACAATACAGAGAAAAATTTAATCCTAAACTTAGAGCTTATTTAATCCTTCAACACAAGGTTGAGGATGTTGTACAGGAAAGTCTAAGGACTTGGAAGATAGTGTTTGGATTGTTAATTGACAAGGATGCAGATAAAGATGCTAGTACATCTAAGGATGCTAAGCCTGACATGGAAAAGAATGCAATGGAATTACCCAATTCGGAGACTGAAGCTCCTAAGGTGGAGGAAATTCAGAAGGTATCAGAAGTGAAAATTGTTGATATAATAGAGGATACCCCAATAAAGACTCAGGTATTGACCAAGGAGGATATACAAGTCAAGGAAGCAAAAGACACATCTTTGCCAGGTAGCAATATTGTACTTTTACAAGTAAAAGATTATCTGATAATTGATGAGGCATCAATTGTTAACACTACCCCCACCAAACTTGAAGTTGTTATAGTTGACATGTTAGCTAGTACAAGCACTACCGAGGAACAAGATCAATTGGCACCAGCAAATCCACCCACATCTACTGAGGAGTTACAACAAGATCAAGGAGAGAAGTCTGAAGTAAAAGCTACTAGTCCTCATGTGATGGATAAGGGAATAGAAGAAAAAGAAGTAAAAGATAAAGCTATTGAGATACAAGAGCCTAAAGAACAAGAGGCAATACAAGCTCTTGTACAGATGTCGAGTGGGAGCACACCAAAGAAGGCACTTAAGAAGAAAGTGAAAGTCTTTTCACTAGAGGTAACCATTGACGAAGTTATTGTTATTCCAAAATGGGATTTTGATAACTTATCTTATGAGCAGATGCAAATACTGCAAGATTTATTGAAGAGGAAAAGCAGGCAGGAAGAATTGAGAAGAGAACATCAACAAAAGCAGGTTCTATATGAAATCAAAGAAATCTTTAATAATGTTTTTGAGTTGTCTGGTGTAAATAGTTATGCTCCCATACTGGAACAACTTGTCCATATTGTTCAAAAAGTAACTAATGAAGAAAGTGGAGCCAGTGATAAGTTGTTGTAGTGGTCAGAAAGAAAGTTCAAGATCAAGATGATGGAAAAAGTATCTACCAAGATTGCAGTGAATTAGGTAGCACTTTCCACTTTGGTAACATATTCAGAAGAAGTTGTTGTGAATGCACAATCTCTGCTTACCAAACTATGAAATGTAGAATAGTTCACTGAGGATAACCAAAGATTGGTTGATAAACTATAGCAAGAACTAAAGTCCACCAGTCAAGCCTTAAGCTTGGATGCATAAACAAGTTCAATACATTATGCCAAGCTTATGCATACACAATGAAAAATAGTCAAACTTATGGCTAATGATGGAAAGATAAGGGCTCATCTACTCTCTATGAAAAAAATCTTGACACCTCACCTAGAGGCCATACAAAGAGAGTTATCCAAGGCTAAGGACTTAACACAGAAGGATCCAAATCTATCTACAATCGAGAGCCTAGTTACTCTAGCTGCCGAGCTAGCAGTGCAGTCTGAAGTTTTAAATGTTGCTACAGTAGGATGGGAAACTGCACTACACATGGTTATGATGCTGCATAAACCATTTCTGGAGAAATACTTCATGATCCCCACTCCAGAAGAGATTCTTCATGCCAAAAACAAGGGGGAAATTAAGTGACATGACATGACAAAGGGAAGGTAACAAAATTTTGTATGTATATACATCTTAGGGGGAGTATCTGCTAATACTAAGTACTTTTGTAAATACAAATATAATGTCATGACAAAGTGTTTTTGCCACTAATGTCAAAGGGGGAGATTTTAGATCTCTATAGTTTTGTTGACTATTATTTACTCACACTTAGTCATTTATCTAGGCAATGATGGTCGGTCATCACTACAACTAAGTCATTATGTAAGGGTCGAGTTATGTAATGTATACTTATCAAGCAGTAGTACTACCAAGTAAACTTATGGTCACTATGCATTTTTCTATTAGCTGATTCAAGTTTTGCCAAGCCATGTATGCAATGATTACCGAGTGACAAAGATATCAACATATGCTGAGTATAGTGAATGCCAAGTATCAGGAACATCATTTTTTGAGTTAGCCAAAAATGACATATGAGTTTGTTATGGCACAGTGATCAAGGTAAAAAAAATTTGGTCGACATTCATGTTTTGTATTTTGTTTGTTGAGGTAATTATGGAGGTGATTACGCATCTATTTTGAAATCATTGATCCCTATGTAATACTTAGATCCAATCAAAAATTAGTAAGGCTTAAGAGGCAAAAGGATTTAATCTGAACCGTATCTTTCTTGAATCATGAAGATGTTTTTTTGTTTATATAAGTATAAGATCTGAACCCTAAAATGTGAGAGTGTGAAAAAGAGGATGCAAAGGGTATGAAGGAATGAGCAGAGAGGAACATTCAATTTTGGTGAAGCATTCAGATAGAGTTCAATGATCGAGTTAAGCAGTGAAAGGGCATAATAGAGATAAATCTGATAGAAGAGATCAATACAATATGGTAAAGAGAAGATCTGTAATCAGCATACAGTGTAAACCGAAGGATCAAGTACTGAGACATTCTAACTAGTGTATCAAGGTAAATCTCTTAATTGAGTGGTCCTAACAGACCTAATGTAATCTCTTAACTGAGTGCTTACTTTGTTGTAAGTTTTAAATCCTTTAGAAAGGTAGACTGTATAAGTCTTTGAGCTCTTAACAAGATAGACCCCTCACAAGGTAGATCACATTTTGATCAAATTTTGTAATCCCTAACAAGAAAACTTATTACTGTAGTAGTGAATATTTGCGGGTGTCATCCTCACCCCATTTTTACCTTTCAAGGGTTTTTGGGTAACCAAAATTACTGTGTTATGAGTACTTTCATGAATGTTGCTTAGTGTGTTAGTTACTTTATTTTGAGGAAGTATTGTTGATGCTATGCAAAAGTTTTATACAATGTTAAAAGTTAAGTAGGTGATATCTGATTCACCCCCCCCCCCCCCCCCCTCTTAGTATCACATTTCCCAACTATATTTCCAACAATCCATTGGCGGAGAATGATGAGGTGGATGGGTGAAAAGACTAGAAGTAATGAGATGGAATTTATTATGGAGAAATCACTTTCATAAAGAAAGTGTTATTATGAGGCGATGAGAACTTTTAAAGAGAAGAACTGAAATAAGAAGAAGGCTCATTTCCAGAGGCTGCAGGAGAAATGTCATCATTGGTGGAAGAGAATTGTTGCAGGAACTCTGTTGTACTCTGCGGCTTGTGGTACAGTTTTAACCTTTGCCCATTAACCAATAACTTGAATCATACAGGATCAACAGTAGATAATTGTACTGGTCCATTTGGAAATATAGCAACAATCTCATACAGTCCCAACCAATGAGTCTGAAACTTCCCTAGATTATGGTAATACCTAGAGTCATAAAGAAGTGCCCAATCACCAACAATAAACATTTTATCTTTGATAAACTTATCATGCCATTTCTTTTGTTGTTGCTGGATTAGTTCTATATTATTTAATGTTGATTTGTGCCATTCATCAAGCCCATTCAAACTTAGAATATGTTCCTGTTGTGCAGCAGTAAGTTCCAGACCAAGTTTCAAGATTGTCTATAGTGTCTTATTCTCAAACTCTACGGGCATGACAGCTGGCCTACCATAGACTAACTCAAAAGGAGTAAAGCCCATGTAGATTTCCAGGTGCTTCTATAAGCCCAAAGAGCTTTAGGAAGGTGCATTTCCCATTCTTTCTTATGAATTACTACTGTCTTAGTAAGAATGGATTCTAGCTCTCTGTTAGTAACCTCTACATTGCCATTAGCTTGCGGGTGATAAGGGGATGATTTACCATGCCAAATTTTATATTCTTCCATTAAAGAAGCTATCAAATTTGAAGTAAATTGAGCTCCCTGATTAGATGTTAACTCCCTAGGCACACCAAATCTTCTAAAAATAAATTCATAGAGGAACTTAGCAACATGGTTATCCCTAGGATGCTTCATAGGTTTAGTCTTTGCCTACTTTGTGACATAATCAGTGCAAACTAGAATATAGGATTTACCTTGCGAAGATGGTTCAATTGGACCCACAAAGTCAATCCCCCATTTATCAAAAGGTACCATAATGACCTAAGGCTGCAAGGGCATCTCATCTGATTTAGTGGTTCACCCCATGCGTTGGCACTTATCACACTTCTTTGTGTATTGAGTTGCATCTTTGTGTAAACTAGGCCAGTAATATCCAGTGGTCAATATTTTGAATGTTGTCCTCTTGGCTAAAAAATGACCTCCACAGGGCTCATCATGACATGTCTTTAAGATATCATATGTTTCATCTTCCCTTATGCATCTACACATTACTTTATCAGGACCAATATAAAACATAAATCTAGAAATCCAAGAATAGTTAAAGCTCTTTTCAGCAAATAACTTCCTTTCCTTGGAAGAGAAGTGAGCTGGCATTTTTCCTGTGGTTAAGTAATTAGCAATGTTGGCATACCATAGATTTTGTGCTGACAACATAAATAGATTCTCATCTGGAAAACTATCATCAATGGTTGTAGGATCATCAAGAACATGCAACCAAGAGAGAAAATCAACTACTACATTGGCCTTGTTGGGCTTGTCAACTATAGTGATATCAAATTCCTACATAAGCAACAACCAATGAGCCAATCTTCCTGATATGGTAGTTTTGTTCATCAGGTACTTAATGGCAGAGTGATCAATATGAACAAATATTTCATACCCAGTAATATAGTGCATGAATTTATTTAGATCATAGATAACTGCAAGCAATTCCTTTTATGTGACTATGTAATTGAACTCTGCACCTTGCAAATTTTTATTGATGAAATAAATAGCATGTTTAACTAAGTCTACCTTCTAGACAAGTATGACACCTATAGCATAGTCTGAGGCATCTGTATGAATGTGGAAAGGAAATCCCCAATGGGTCCCCTCAAAATGGGTGCAGTGGTGAGAACCTCCTTAAGCTGTAGGGAAGACTGGTTACACTCAAAGTCCCAAGAAAACTTGAAATCATTTTTAACAAGTTTTAAAGCGGTTCTACAAGCTGACTGAAATCCTTTATAAATTTTGTGTAATACCCAACATGCCCAAGAAAACTTTGGACATCTTTCTACTTTTCTAGTGTAGGCAAGGTACTGATTACCTTAATCTTTGCTGGGTCTACTTGAATGCCTTGTGATGAGATGAAGTGACCTAATACAACACCTTCCTCCATCATTATGAAGCATTTCTCACTATTGAGAGAAAGATTGTATTCCTGGCATTGCTTGAGAACCTTTTCCAAGTTTTCCTTAGCTTCATCAAAAGTGTTCCCATAAGCAGTAAAATCATCCATATAAATTTCCATACAGTCAGCAGATATATCAAAAAATATACTTATGACAGCTCATTGGAACATGGTTGGGGAATTGCACAGGCCAAAAGGTAAGACTGAGTAGGAAAATGTTCCCCATGGGCATGTGAAGGTTGTTTTCTCTTGGTCCTCAGGAGCTATTTGTATCTGATTGTAACCACTAAAACCATCCAAAAAGGAGAAATATTTCTTACCAGCTAGATTATCAACTAGGACTTGGTCTATGAATGGCAATGGAAAGTGGTCTTTCTTAGTGGTTGTATTGAGCTCCCTATAATCTACACAAACTTTCCATTTCCCTCCTTTATTTGGTACTATAACTAAGGGTGAAACCCATTGGCTATCAGAGATGGGGTAGATGAAACCAGCGTTTAACAACTTCTGCAGTTCATTTTTTACTATATCCCTTAAGACTGGATTGACTCTCCTCTGAGGCTAACAGACAGGTTTATATTTAGGACTGATGTAGATCTTATGAGTACATAGCTTAGGATCCACTCCTTTCATGTTTGTATAGTCCCAAGCAAATTCTTGTTGATTTTCCTGCAATAACTTCAGTACAATTTTTTGATGTGGCAGGGATAAGGCACTGCTAATATTCAATTCTTTTCCTGGATGAACTTCCATCTTGATTACCTTATTTTCCATGAATAGTTGAGTGACTAGAGAAGAATCCACCTCATTAAGTAATAATGAGTGTAGGAATTGGGAAGCTTCTAAATACTGAGGTGCATTGGAAGGTGGTAATATGGTTTCCAGGATACAGTCTGTTTAGGAACACAACTGAGACCCCACCCCATATTCTTTCATGAGAATAGATGAAATTATCTTATCTTCTTCCCTAGAAGCTACAAATGGTTCTCAACCTATCATCATAACCTGGTGGATGGATTTTACTTCTGGATCAGCATCACCTAAATCTGGCCAGACTATTTGATCATCTTGCAATAGAGGCTAAGCAGGGGAGTATAAAGTCAAGTTCTTAGTATGGATATCATTGGATATTGTCATCTTCCCTGATCGACAAGATATGAAGGCATCTGCAGTTGCTAACCATGGTCATCCTAAAATTAGAGGACACCCACCCGTGTTAGCTTTTGGAGAGAAGACAACAAAGTCTACTGGATACTCTCAAGAATTTAATGTGACTATGGCATCCTCTACCATCCCATCTGGCTTGATAGTAGAACTATCAACAAGCTGAAGTATGGTTGGTTTTTTGTTGAGGCCAATGATATGCAGTTGGGACAATACCTCTTTTGTCATGACATTTATTGATGCACCTAAATCAACTAAAGAATTTTGGACTTGCATTCCTTGAATGGTGATAGTAACCACAAGACTCCCAAGGTCAGAATACTTGGGCACAGTCAGCTTCTCCAACATTAGGTCAGACAACTGTCCTAAGATGTGAATAGTTTTAGGATCTTTCTTCTTTCTCCCTGGCTACTTTATACAAGTCTCTTTGATGGCTTCAGTATAGGTAGGAACTTCTTTAATAGAATCAAATAATGGTATTTTTACCATCATCTGCTTCAACTGATTAAGTAAATCTATCACTGCTTGATTTTTTATGGGTTAACCTTTCTCTACCAACCTATGAGGGAATGGGGGCTCTTTGACTATAGGAGAGGTTTGCAGAGTTGACACATCCACTTGTTCAGCTGAGGAGTCTTCCACTTTAGTTATTATAGGCTTTTGAGGTGAAGTAAGAGTAGTTCCTGACCTTAAATGAATATCATTTAAGGAAATAGCATAGCTTTGTTGTTGTGTTGGCAGCTTGGTATTGTTGGGATTAGGATTAGGCTGAGCTAGTAGCTGAGTCTTCTTAGGAGTATTAGTGGTTGTAGGAGGAGGCATTAAATCCTATTGTTGAGGTGGTGGCATTAAGGCTTGCTAACTAGATTGGCTATTCCAATTATGAGGCTGTTGCCACCCTTGTTGAGGTTGCTACCAACCTTGCTACGGTTGATGCCAACCTTGCTGAGGTTGTTGCCAACCTTGTTGAGGTTGCTGCCAACCTTTATGAGGTTGCTTCCAACCTTGCTGATGTTGTTTCCACCCTTGCTAAGGTTTTTTCCAACCTTGCTGGGGTTGATGCCAACCTTGTTGAGGTTTCTACCAATTATTATGACCACTAAAACCCATATTTTGGTAATTTTGCCATTAATTATTGTTACTAAAGTTTTGGAGAGGATCTTTTGGCATACCTAGTCTTTGGGCCCATGCCCTGCATTGAGAAATGTAGAGAACTTCTCTATTTTCATCAATGGCTTTAAACTCAGTAGGCATTGGCTGTGACTCCAAGCTTGCAACAGTCATGCATCTACAATTTCATTTCTTTTCTCTACAGTGCGGACAATATTCAGCTAACATAGCATCAGCTTCTTCCTTCTTCCTTCTTGCATGCATGGTGTCTAGTTGAGTGGCAACATCATTGATGATGTCTTTCTTAAAATATGACAATAGGTTTGACAACTCCACCGTAGACACCCCTGAACCATTAGACTTATGAGGTAGATCTCTTAGTCCTCTACCTTTCTTCATGGTAGCTCTTGAATAGTTCATACATATATCCTTTATGTCATCCCAACTCTTCTGGGTGATATCACCACCTACCATGAGATCTAAGGCTTCAATGCTGCCATCATTTACACCTTTTAGAAAAAGATTCTTTCATGATTCCTCATTCAACAGGTGTTGAGTATTACGCTGCAGGTTGAACATAAACCTTGAGACATAATCTTCCAAGGTTTCATCCTCTTTTTGGGACATTTTGAAAATTTCATCCTCTTTCAAATCATGACCCCTATAGTACTCTTTATATTTTGAAAGGAACAAATTGCTCATTGTAGGCCAATCTGCTACAGCATTGGCACCCAACCCCATGAACCATCTTAAAGCAGCCTCTTTTAGAGTAGATGGAAATAATTTTAGCTTGTGGGCATCAGTTGTATAGTCATAACTCATACAAAGGATTTCAAACTCAAAGAGCAATTTTTCAAGGTCTTATGTGATGAGGCCATAAAATTTGGGAAGTACAAAGGCAGGTATGTTCTTCAAATTTTGATTACCTTGCTGAGTAGGGATGGAGAAAGGAAAGGTAGGTTGAGCCATCCTTGGAGGAAGTCTTGGTTGTTGTGGCTAAAAAATAAGGGAAAGTGGATTATCTTGACACTCAGGGTCAATGAAAAGGTCATTCAGATGCAATGATTCTTCAGAAGATGATGGTGAGGGAAATTATTCATATGCATCAGCAAATGGATTCTCAAATGGTTCTTCTTCTTGTATGTTCAACTTGGGGTTTCTCAAGCTCTGGATTGAAAATATCAAATGGTTCATCCAGAATAATGCGATAAAGAAATCTCCCAAGATGGTCTCTTCTTCTTCAATGCATGCAAAATAATGCAAAATTTAAACTAACATAATGACTTTAGGGTTGAACTAGATTGACACCATCCCTGGTAGCGGTGCCAAAAATGGTTGGTAAGTATAACACCTAAATAATGAAGGATTGGACATCCTTTTACAATGATTCTATGGTTGAACATCATCAAATGTCATACTTAAAATAGTATACTGAACTCATTAAATTTATCAACTCAGGAGCATAAGCTTTAAATGATATCTGCAAAGTATATGCTCTAGCCCATTTTCAAAGTCATCACAACTAAGTAATGCAAATGCTACAGGAAATATATATTAGGAATGGAATTAACAACTTAATCTAAGAC
This sequence comes from Chamaecyparis obtusa, assembly GCA_027943335.1. Lineage (NCBI taxonomy): Eukaryota > Viridiplantae > Streptophyta > Pinopsida > Cupressales > Cupressaceae > Chamaecyparis > Chamaecyparis obtusa. The sequence continues at coordinate 91,015 of BSBK01005576.1, read as the reverse complement.
TTAAGATAACGCAAATAGTAAACTTAACTATGCATCTATGTTGCAGGGAACAACTGATGGTTCTGTTACTAGTGGCTACAGGAACAACAGTGTATTAAATACTACAAGAAATCTTAAATCCAATTCCTACCTAATCATAAACTAAGCTCACAGTTTGTGTGGGCCCCCACGAAAGAGTGACTAAACTGAGAACTCAAAGATTAAGATCTGGAAATGTCATTCATTCATGAAAACATAAGTACAAGATACAGTAACAAAGTTATATTCTTTATTTGCTGGTTACAAAAAGGATTTCCTGAACAACTAACTAAACAGGAATCACAAACTCCAGCTTATTTATTAACAACTTTAAAATAGAACTCCTAAAGACTAGGATTCTCCCATACATGGATATGACAACTTTCAGATACAAAAGGAATAGCATCAATTAATGCAGGAGTAAACCGCATTCAACTATGCAGGTATATAAGAGCACATGATTGCTGGATTTCCTCCAAAATGACCACAAGCTAAATTGACCCAGTCTGCAACAGCAGCCGCTACCGAATGGAGATGGTGGTATCATTATGAACTTTGGAAATGGTTACTTGTCTTGATGATGCCACTTTGTTTATTGATGTCGAGTCTTCCTTGCCTGTGACTTATCCTTTCCTGCAAGAGTTTAGCATAAACAAATACTGCAACACATATCCAAGATAAAGATTCTTAATAAGTTTTTCCTACTTTAACATTGTCCTCATCACACGACTACAGGAGACACTACCCCATTAATGCAGAATGGAAAGAATATCATATTTCATCCTACATATCCATGTAATACATATATATTTAACACATTCTTCCAATCTTAAGAGTATCAATATACACACATATGCATAGCATTAAAACATAAAAGTCTAATCAATGTCTACATAAGACTACATAAAAATTCATGAAATACTAAGTTTTAACTAGAAAACCAAAAACCAAATAGCCATAAACTGGGCTCATCACTTTCAATGTCACAGTGGGCTTTATAAATTTCTAGTCGTGTCATTTGGCTTGACGAACACCTTGTAATATTTTAGTCATGCATAAAATATTTATCCATTAAATAGTTGAGGAATTTTTTTCTTATTTTCTTTGGTCACATCTTAATTACAGAAAATCTTGGGAGGAGCACTTGAACACCTTGATGAGGTTTTAGGAGTTCTATGTGCATGTACTCTTTTTGCAAGAGTCTAAATGTTAAATTTATATGATGAAAATTGTATATTTAGGACACATCATCAACATGAAGGAGCTATAGGTAGACATGGAAAATATCAAAACCATTTTGGATTAGCCTTCTCCAAAGATTTTGACATAGTTCAAAGGATTCCTCAAATTTTATAGCTACTATTAGAGGATCCTTGAGATATTTTAAGGCACCATAATTTTTTGGCCTATTCTTCGAGGAGGTTTTTAGACTTCAAGAGTACTCATGAACATCATGAGTGACCAAGATAGTATATTCCTCGACCTATTTTGGAAATATCTCTTTCATTTGACATTGGCCAAACTCACACACAATAGTAGCTACCACCATCAAATGGATAATCAAACTAATATTTTAAACAAATGGGAAGAGAGATATTTAAGAAATTTTGTTTCTATTCATTAGAAAGCATATATAGAATTTTGGAAAAAACATTGTTAAAATATTACTTAATCACATATCTATTAGGATGACTCCCTTCATGGCTTTATATGGATATGAAGCTCAAACATTTTTTGACCTTGTCTAATAGTATGGTCTTGAGAGAAATTAATTTGATCTAGCAGAGCCAAAACATTTTGAATTCAATCAAGAAAAATCTCTAGCAAGCATAGAATTGACAAAATATGTATACAAACTATGATAGGTTAGAATAAATATTTGAAGTTCGGAACATGGAATTTGTGTAGCTCCGACTATACAATTAATCATCATTAAAGGAAATTATGTCCAAAAAACTTCAACCTCATTTTTATAGGTTAATGAGTTGCCTACAAGTTGGAATTTCTAGGGGGACTAAGATTCAGAATGTGTTTCAGTGTCCTTCCTTGACAAAAAATGGAAAATAACCTTAAGTATACTTTCCTTCATAAAATGGGGAAGGCAAGTTAATATTTATTATCAAATTATTTATGTGGGTAAGAAAAATAAGGTTGATAGGTTGTATCATCAAAGAGTAATTTTTCAAATAGAAGAGCTTACCTTCAAAATCTACAACCTAGGAAGGCCCATTCGAATTGGAGCATGTAGACTTGCGATTGCTAAATTTGAGTGAGGCAAAAGTTTAATTTGCATTTTTATATGATTTATGCAATGAACAAAAATGAACCTTTCCTAACTCTAGCATCTCACTTAATCTAGCATTTTTTATGTACATTCTCCCTCTTCATCCGCTATGCGCCTTCCTAAGATTTCCAAAAATTTAAAGTATGAAGGTATGCCAATATTCTAAGTCTATGAAAAGCATCAAAGTTTTAGTTCCTCCCTTCTCAATGTGACTTCCCTCTAAAGCCTGCTTTCTCTTCTATCTCTATTAGGGTATCAAATTTTTCCATCCATTTATGCCCTATATTTATTCCTCGTCCTTATCCCTCTTCTATTGAGACTTCAAAGTTTCCTATACCATCATACCTCTCCATCAAACCCTTCTCCTTCACAAACCCTTGTTGTGATTCAAACTTCCCTTCATCACCATGCCTTCATTCTAAGCCTTTTACATTGACTTATAGACATGTAATAAGGTATTTATAATACCTGAACTCTAATACTCTTGCATTTTCTCATTGTTTATCTCCACCTACTGTTGTGTATAACTGAATAGCCATTTATGTATTTTTATGCATCTTCTAAAAGGATTCATATGGGCATAAAAGTGTTATTTAATAATGACATGATTACATGTGTATGCTCAATTATGAAAACAAAGAAGGAAAATTTTACTACTATAAATGAGTTACTTAAGGCTTCAAACCTTAAGAAAACACTCACCTTTTTTGTGAAGTAAAATTGTAGCTTACAAAGGACAATATTTCATACCTCTTGAGCCCCTTTCCACACATCTAAGAATTATTCCAAGCATAATTCAAGAGGAAATGGTATTAAATAAGTATAACAAATCCTTATTGTCATACCAATATTGTGATGAAAACTATTGTTTCATATTTTAACACCTTTCTTGGTGTATAATAAGTCAAAAGATGGGATGGTAAAAAATGCATATCAAACATGCACAAAAACCCTAAAGAAAACTTTTTTTGAACAAGCATGTTCAAGCATTTAGATTTTGGATGAAACCCCACGTATATGTAAGAGAGAAAGGGAAAAGAACCCTATAGATCTTTTGTTAGAGGAAGAAAACTCATTTAAGTAAGGAATGTCTCTCTTAAAGGTTTCTTCGAGCTTTACTAGTTGTGCGTCTTCAACAATATCAAGTCATGTTCATTAGAAAATTCTATATGAAGAATGTCATTGGATTTCTAGTTTGTATTACAACTATGCAATTGGTATTTTAATTAATAGGGAATGCATTTGTATTCTTTATTATTATTTCTATCCTAGTTGTGTTTGGTAAAGAGCATCAAGATCATGTAATAAATGAGGGTTTCTACAAATTTATGTTATTTATAACCTAACTTTAAATTTGGATAATTTGCCAATAAATGGTTGCTTGTAAGCCCCGGTAGGTAATACTAGATATTTAATGTGATCGAGTAAATGTGAAAGGGGATTTTTCAAGGTTTACTAGGTTTGGTAAAATAAATTAGGCCTTATCATTTCAAAGTAAATCAATGAAGTTTGAAGCATATTTTTCAAAGATGGTACAACTTGAGTATTAATGCTTTTGACCATATTTTATGTTTCACCTAATCATAGAAAGTCTTATCAAGTTGTTGGGTATTCTCTTCTCATTATCCATATAGAAATTAATTTACCTGAGGAGGTTTCTCATGTAATTTTCATAACCCATAGAGCATCCCACTCCTACAAATCCTTTGGCTCTTATCGTTGGGTCCTACCATCTTAATGTTGTTTCTTATATTTGTATTCCCACTATTCTTATTATACCCTCGACTTCAACTAAATGCCTATATACTCCTGAGGAAACTAATTGTTAAATGGAATCTCCAAGAAAAAGTTTATCTACTTTTGATAAACCATGAATGGTCTCTTCTAAGTGTACATCCCCCCTTGTCTTAGGTTTTCTAAAAAATAAGTCTTCCCAATTTTGCCTCCTAACCATGCACCAAAGTTAAGGGTGTGAGGTTGAATAGAGTAAGGTTTCACATTAATTAGTCTACATTCTTAGTTTCTTTTGGAATGATCTATAATTTACTCACAATCCCCAATCCCTGACAAATGATATGTGTTATGAAGTATCCTCAACCCTCAAAACTCCACAACTTCCATATATTGCAATTTTTACTTCCACCGACCTTCACAACCCAAAGTGTCATTAATGACCAAATTGGAACCCATCTCAATGACATTTATTCACATCCAATTCCAATAGTGAAAATTAAGAATGTTGTGCTAACATCAATGTTACAGTTATATTTCTAATATGAATGATTTCCACAAAATCTCCAAGAAACCATTCAACAAATTTTGTGAGATTTTCACTTGTTCCACACCACATTAATGACACTTGTTTCTATTTCAATTTCTCACAAGTATTTAGGTGGCCAAATGAAATGTTATAAATATGAGTTCATTTCACATATCAAACGTTAAGTTAGTTCTTCATTTCCATGCAACTATTAGACCACTAGAGCTACTCATTTTACAAATTGTCTCCTTGGCCAATTGCAAGTTTTCAAGAAAACTTCCACACAATGACTTAGAGTTTTTTCTTACCACATTTATTAATAAAAAAATGTTATCATTTATAATGGTTTTAATATTAAACATTAATATTTTAAACTTTGAAGAGAGATTATCACACATGTTTAGTTATTAGATGTCTAAATAAAAAGCTTTAAGTTCTGGAACTTGTCCAAATATAAAGCTAAAGTTTTGGATGTTGTTAGTACATTAACATTATAGTAATTTGATTGATTACAATAAAATGCACTATAGTTTTCCTTATATGCAAATACGATAAACCCCATAAAAAGATATGATAACACAAAATCACCAAGAGTCATCCAAACCCTTGTTTCTTTGCAGATTATCTTCAAAAGCCTTATTTCCAAAGAATTAAATTCATCTTAAGAATGTCTACTTTGAGTTAACGGCATTTCTAAAACATTTTTTCATTATTACACAAGGACAATTATTAATGAATTCCAAAATTTTGATAGAATTTTCCCTCCCCTTGGCCCAACTCCCCAACCATTAAAACTCTAAAATTGGTGTAGAATGTTAAGAGACACTAATTTTCCTTTGGGCATTGCAAATTTATAGTTTTCCTACGACATGGTAGTGAGATATCTTTCTTTGTAATTAACTACTTGGGTTTCTTAATCCTCTCACATAAGTAGTGCAATCACGAGTCCTCTAAACATGAAGGGTCATCTAGTTCTAGCCCCCATCATAAGGATTCCAACAAATCCATGCTCTAATCACATGCTTACCCTTTACTACTATTTATAAATCAAACTTTATATTAGTATAAATTGGTGTAGAATGTTAAGAGACAGTAAGTTTCCTTTGGGCATTGCAAATTTATAGTTTTCCTAGGACATGGTAGAAAAACATCTTTCTATATAATTAACTACTTGGGTTTCATAATCCTCTCACATAATTAGTGCACTTCTGACTCCTCTAAACATCAAGGGTCATCTAGTTCTGAATCCTCTAAACATCAAGGATTCCACTAACTCCTTACTACAAGTTATAATTCAAACTTTATATTAGTAGATGTTCAAGTTGGGTGGATATTTTTCAGCCAACAATTTTGGGATCAATAGAAAAACAATGGTTCAAACCACAATGTGTGAGACACATTCTCTCCTAATTATAAGGGAAATCTACCTCTTTGTGTTGTCACTAAAACACATTATACCTAAATAATACCTAAGATAATGCACACTAATCTAATCAATGGGAGTTACATTCACCATTTCCTCTTTCTTCAAAATAGGTGTTATTTTTCATCATATTCTCTTATTTAGAATACATGATTCTTTCTTACAGCAAACTTTCAAGAGATATTTGAAAAAGTTAATAACAAGAATCTCATGAAAGATCAAAGTATTTCCATGACTTCTTATGTGAATTCAGGAAAAAATATGAAATATACATGTAGCTCAAAATCTCCAACATATACTTCACCTTACATGCACGAACATAGAAAATAAAAGAAACATAAATTCTAGCAATAAAGATTGAAGATGATATGATCCTCACTGGGTAGATGATAATAGAATCAAATTGGTCCAAAGAAATCACTTGTTTGGATTCATCTTCTTTGTCTGCGAGAATGCATCCTCTGATGCAAAGGTTGGCTAATGAGATACTTTCCCTCAAAAAGGAAATAGCTCAAGGTGTATTCTCTTCTCCTTGCAAGAAAATTATGAGAAGGTTGCATCATGATTTTTCTAAAGAGAATCAAAACAAGCTTCTCTCACTACCGGAGAAGCTATCTCTTGAGACTATTAAACCATTTGAATAATGAAGAGGGGGTGAATCAATTATTCACAAACACTTTATAAAACTTTTACTCTGCTAGTAAACACATAAACCATAAAAATGATAATAATTATTATAGATCAATAATAACTTATGTTCTACTAATAACCATATCAAGTAATTATAAAAAATATAAACATGAAAGCATAGAACCACCAACATAAAGAACACCAAAATTTACATGGAAACCCAAACTGGGAAAAACTACAAAGAAGCTAATTCTCATGAAATGAAACACCAGTTAAGGTGATTTTTACAAAGGCTCACTGTCAATTTTATCACTATTGTTGGCTCACTATTGGTTAGGATAACTACCCTAAAATATGAATATGGCTAATTACCAATACAAATAGCCTCAATGTTAGTATAGATAGGCTCACAGCCAGAATATAAGAAATGATATTGAATTGACCACTGAGAATACTATCACTGATACTTTGTAATACAAAAATGATATATCAGACTACTATCAATTTCATCCACACACATGATCATCAACGCACTGATCTTCTCTTGTCATATTCACATACAAGCATCACGCAAGTCACACGAACAACTAAAAACATTACTCTTCTTATATTGCTTAATGTCATTAATCAAGTTGGCTTAAAATGATTTGAAATAGGTCACACTAAAAAATTCCCATGGTGGTAAGGATTGACATGTGGACCACCTCACACAATACAACATGCCTCGAGAATATAAACATGCTACACCATCTCTAAATCTTTCAGAAATAATGGATATGATCAACATATTGCACAGTAACCGTTGGGATCAAAACATGACAAACATTATCCAAATAGGATCAAACCCAAATGATTGATCTTCCATATGTTTCACAAGAAATAGAACCACTATCAAAATGAATAAGAATAAAAATTTAAAGAACATCCCTTGATGAACATCTCTACCAATACACCAAGGATATTAGTACACATCAACCTATATAGAAAAATAACTAAATTATAAATAAATCTCCTCTATGCATTAGATATGTTAACATTAATGACAACCGTTAATGAAAGCAATATGAAAAGCATCAACTTCACATTCGAACAATTTTACCCTTTATCATCGATGGCAACATTCATCAATAACAAAGAAAACAAATCGTTGTCAAAACATATCAACATCAAAGTTCTCTTATCTTCTCCAATTCTCACAAATAAAATAACTCATTGTCAAAAGATATTAGCATCAATGTTCTTTGATCTTCTCCAATTCTCATTCTTATCCCCCTTTGACAATAATGACAAAGGGCCAAAACTCCCCCATAGTAACTCACTTTTCTCCCCCTGAGAGGAAGCCTCCAAGCATTGAACAAGAAAGGAATAATCATGCAATTCACTGGACCATTGCACACACTGGTGCATCTAGTGAACACTAGGAAGGGGCAGAATGCCCAGCTTCCCCCTAAGATACTCAAAATTATCCTTGCACAAAGATTTTTTAAATATGTCTTCTATCTACTCCTTTATAGGCACATACTCAAGCTTCACTTCACCTTCCAACACCTTCTCTTCAAGAAGTGATATTGGATAGATATATGCTTCATTCTAGAATATTGTATTGGATTCTTTGAAATTTTTATAGCACTAGTATTATCACACATAAGTGAGATTGGCTCATCAAAAGTTACACCTATGTCCTTTAAGGTTTGTTTCATCTATAATATATGAGTACAACATGAGGATGATGCAATGTATTATAATTTAGTAGTTGATAAAGTGACAAAATATTGCTTCTTGCTTGACCAAGTAACTAATCAGAAGAGAAGAAAATAAGCTCCACCACTAGTACTTCTTTGTTTATCCAAACAACCTCCCCAATCTGCATCACTATAAGTTTTCAGTGTGAAATATGAACCTTCTAGATATAGTAATCCAAATTATTTTGTTCTCTTCAAATATCTGAAAATCCTTTTACTTCCATATCATCTGACTCTTTTAGTTCTTATTGAAATTAGGCTGCTAAATATAATTCATACATGATATCTAGTCTAGAAATAGTCAGGTACAATAATCTTCAATCATTTATCTATACTTACTTGCATCTTCTTTTGGTGAATCTTCCTTAGTCAACTTACAGCCGGTAATAATAGGAGTACATACTGGTTTAGAATTCTCCAAGACAAACTTCTTCAGCAATTCCTTGACATACTTGGACTAAGAAATGAAAATTCTTTTGATACTTTTATTTACTTGCAATGCAAGAAATAAATTCAACTCACCAATCATAGACATCCCAAACTCTTTCTATATTTCCTTTTCAAATCTCCTGCACAAGTCATCTTTTCCTCCAAAACTGATATCATCAACATACACAAGAACAATTTGAATCTAATCTAAATAAATATTGTAATACAAGTTACTATCTACACAACCTTTCTAAAATCCTTGACCAATCAAGTACTTGTCCAATATTCCATACCATTCTCTCAGTGCCTACTTCAATCCATACATGCCTTCCTCAATCTGCATACTGCATATGGATTCTTTTCTAAACTAAACCCTTCTAGTTGCTCAATATAAACTTCTTCCTTTAGTTATCCATTCAAAAATGATAACTTGACATCCATATGATAAACTTTGAAATCTTTGTATGCTTCAAAAGCCATAATAATCTAGATCACCTCCATTCGGGAAAAAGCAGCATAAGTCTCATCAAATTTAATTTCTTCAATCTAAGTATAATATTTGTATACTAACTTTTCATTGTTCCTTATTACTTTACCATTATCATCTAGCTTGTTTTGATAAACCCATTTTGTACCAATCACATTCCTATCGATCAGTCTGGGCACAAGTTCCTAGGTCTAGTTCTTCTAAGTCTTATCAAGTTCTTCCTTCATTTCCTTAAACCAATTTTGATCATTACATGCTTCCGTTATAGATGCAGGCTCAACTTCTGAAAGTAAACACAAAAAAGCATGATCTTGTGTAGCTCTACTTCTAGTAACAACTCCTCTAATTTTATCACCAATAATCTGATTCTCAGAATGATTTTTTTGTACATACATTGGTTTCTTAGTTGTAGATGTCAAAATCTGCACTTTTTCTTATTTATTTTTGTCATCCTTTCCTCTGTCCTTTGTATCTAATTCATATTCAATGTGTTTCTCAGGATTCTTCTAGAAATCATCATCAACCTTCATATTTTCACTTTCAACTATCTTATTTAGTCTCTTGTTGTAACACCAGTAAGCCTTGCTCCTTGTAGAATATCCCAGAAATATGCATTCATCCATTCTATTGTCAAATCTCCCAAGATTGTCTTCATCTTTCTAAATGTAGCATCTTCTTCCAAAGATTTTTAAATACGTAACTATAGGTTCTCTTCCATGCCATAATTCATATGATGTCTTTCCATACTTTGTTCGGTAGAGAACTTTGTTCAGTGTGTATACAACAATATGTACTACTTCTCTCTGGTTAACTTGATTCCTTCAACATAGTCATTGTTTCTTCCTGAATTGTCTGATTTATCCTTTCCACCACACCATTCTTTAATACAACATCATAGCCATTCTCACACATTTGTCCAACATTGAAGAGATTCTAACATAAACCATTCATATAATAAACATAGTCAGTGGTATTCTTTCCATAAAAAGTAATAGACCATCTACCAACAATATAAGTTGTCTTATCATCACCACATCTAACAGGATCACCATCATATTTTTCAAGTGATACAAACTTACTTTTAGCTATAGTCATATGATGAGAACAACCACTATCAATCAACCATTCATTTTTCTTCCTTCTAAAATGCAAAGCAATTTCAACATCATCGTCAACTTTATCACAAATGTTATCAATATCAATTTCTAATTTTTAATCTTCTCTGGCATAAAAAAAAATATTATGCTTCTAACTCATCTTCTGAAATACTAGCCTCTTCATTTACATAGTAAGCCTTCTTATTAAACTTCTTAAATTTCTATCTAGGACCTCTCTTTGTACATCTAGTAGCAAAATGACCAATCTTTCCACATTTGAAACATTTAAGAGGTAACATATCTTTGTGCTTGTCGGTACCTTTCTTTAGTCTCCTTGCAAAGTTTTCTTCAAATTCATTTCATTCATTATCACCATCAGGAGTCTTCTTCTGATTTAGTTGCCTTAAATGTCATTCTAGATCTACTCTTCTCTTTTCCAAACTTCCTCAACTCAAATGCGGTCAGAGTACCAAACAATTGTTCTTTAGTAAACTTATTTGAATCGTAAACCTCCTCAATCATTGAGATCTTATCATTGAAGCTATCTGATAATGTCATCAAGATCTTTTCCATGAATCTTCATCAATAATACAGCCTCCTTGATTCTTGACTTTATTAACTGTATTCTCAACTCTCTAACAATAGCTTCTAATGTCGTCACCTTCTTCCATTCTTAAATTCTTATAGTGACATTTAGCTGTTAGTTTCTTAGATAACTTAACCCTATCATTTTCTTCATAAATCTCTTTCAATTTTTCCCAAACCTCATAAGAAGTCTTCAAAGAAATAACCTTAGCTAGTTTAGTTTTTTTATAAAGCATTGGCGATAGCATATCTTTCTTTTTCATTCTCCTCATATGTTGTGATTTCATCTCAAGTCTTAAGGCCATTCTTAGGGAACACATACTTTTTCTCCACATGCTTCCAAGTATTGTAACCAATTGAAATAAAATATCGTCTCATCTTCTCTTTCCATGAACTATAATTTGATCCATCAAAAGTAGGAATATTCAATTTGTGTCTCATCAGATCTACCTCAAGTGATTAAGCTCTATATTGAGGAACCAAGCTCTGATACCAATTTTTGAACAAGTCAAATAATTGAGAGGGGGGTGAATCAGTCATTCACAAACACTTTATAAAACTTTTACTTTGTCCGTTAACACACAAACCATACAAATGATATAACTGTTATATCAATAATAACTTATGTTTTGATAACCACATCAAACACTTATAAAAAATGTAAACATGAAAGCACAAAAACCACCAACACAAAGAAACCCAGAATTTACGTGGAAATCCAAATTGGAGAAAACCATGAAGAAGCTAATTCTCATGAAATGAAACACCGGTTAAGGTGACACTGGTTAAGGCAATTTTTACAAAGGCTCATTGTCAGTTTTCTCACTGCAGTTGAATCACTGTTAGTTGGGATAACTACCCTAGGATATGAATATGGCTAACTGCCAATACAAATAGGCTCACTACTGGTACAAATAGGCTCACTACAAGAATATAATAAATGAGATTGAATCCACCACTAGAATACTACCATCAATACTCTACAATACAAAAATGATATATCAGTCTACTACTGATTGCATCCACACACACAATCATCAACACACAAATATCTTGTCAAATTTACATTCACTTTGTGATAAAAGCATCATGCAATCCATACGAACAACTGAAAACATTACTCTTCTTATACTGCTTAATGTCTTCAACCAAGTCAGCCTAAACTGATTTGAAATAGATCACACTAAAACATTCTTGTAGTGGTAAGGAATGAAATGTGGACCACCTCTCACAATGCAACATGCCTCGAGCATATCAAGACACTATAGTATCTCCAAAGCTTTTGGTACCAACCGATATGATCAACATGTTACACAATAGTTGCTAAGACCAAAACATGACGAACATGCTCCAAATAGGACTGAACCCAAATAATCGATCTGCCATATGTTGTGCATGAAATAGAACCACCACCAAAATGAATAAGAACATTTAAAGCACATCCTTCAGTGAACACTTCTACTGATACGCTAAGGATATTAGTACACATCAACTGAAATAGAAAAATAACCAAATCATAAATAAATATCCTTTATGCATCGGATATGTTGACAACATTGACAACCATTAATGACAACAACATGAACAACATCAATGTCACATTCTAACAAAGGCACTATTAGTAAATGCGGCAATGAAAGGTTATGAATCGGAACAAAGTGATCTTGCTATACTCTTTCAGGAAAAGGAAGGAAACAAGGTTGGCAACACTCATGTCTAGTCAGTGTGTTATCAAGGACCTATTGTGAAGGATATCATGGGAAATAAACCTCCAAGTGATGAAGACCACCTTGCCATAATGTTGGTCAGTAAGGACAATCATGTTTTCAACTGTGAAAAGATGGACATGTAGCAAGGTACCGGTCAAGTGAAAAGGAATGCATTAGTCTTTCAAGGTCATAAACTTGAGCATGTTATGCATGAAAGAACTACCCCAAAACTTGATGAAGGCCTTTTTGTGAACATCATAGAGGAGTTTTGTTTAGGCCTTGATTTCAATTCTCCCACGTGTAAAGTTTGTGAACAGCATGATGAAGCAAGTAATGTCATTTTTTTACATAAATCACATGAGGTAACTCATTTTGATCAGCACAATGTTGCAGTTAAAGTTCTAGTTGAAAAAAGAATTTAGTCATTTTCCTATCTAGGGGATGTCCCATAAGTCATCTTTCTTGGTTGGAAGCCAACTGAAAAATAGAAATTGACCTTGTACCTAATCATGAAGATATAGTTTAGGGTGAAGCCAAACATGCATTTGTAGATCAACACAAGTAGTCCAGATTCATGGGTTCATTTTGTAGCAGTAGAGTTTTTGATCTATTTGAGGAGACAAATGAGTTTTTTCATTTCTTCCAAGAAGTTGTACATCAATTCATGGTCCATTTGTTCGTGCTACATTCGTACCTAATTGTTGAGGATCATGTCAAGCATCATAAATTTTTGAAGAAGGGAAGCTATTTTTGGTGATATGGTAGATGGTTTTATATGAGGTTTCCATTTTTGGATAGTCTAGGTTAGGATACTTTCCTTTCCAAGTGCAGTTACACAAAGTTAAGTCATGTTTTAGAAGGTTGTTTGACTCGATCGCATCATCCTTGTCTTTGTATTTCTTTGATTGCTTGACTCTATAGCCTAATGGATGGAAGAAGGCACTTAAAAATCTAGATTCTACATCTCTTATCATTTTTAAGAACAAACAAGAGATATTCCCCAGTCAAACCCAATTGTTGTCCTTGATTTCAGCGTAGTGAAATCATAGACCAACCCCACAAAATTTTAGTTAAAATTATGATCTATTTGCTCTAAGCATGTTTTTTGAGGCGTAAGTCACTTTCCCTCGTGAACATTTTTGTTTTTTACATCTTTTTGCCATCAAAGGGATTATTTTGTGATGCAGTCAAGTATGGAGGATCCAATTAAGGATTGTCCAAACTTGCAGCCAAACCACAACACAACGGAATTACACAATAATAACACAAGATCTAGAAGAGAAATGAAATCTTTAGTCATCAACAACTGATTACATGCAATGTGTTGGGTTGTAAGGCCTTCCCGGTTACGGCCAAATACAAACAAACAGTAAATTCTGAGAGATCAACAAGATCCGGTCTAATTCTAGCTAGTCCAATCCTAAACAATCATCAACTGATGGAAACCCTACGGCAAATCTAAACTTGTGCTCACAAGCCACCAAGCAATCTCCTTGTCTCTAAGCCTCAACCACTAGCTCTATTATCACAAACTATAAGATACAATCTGGTCTGCAAGATCTCGCAGGAACATTTCCACAACTTCGCTTCTATGTCTCTTCCTAGACTTTTGTCCTAAACAACTACCTCAACACCCTTTAAATACTAATCATCAGCTACAAGTCGGTTGGATGAAAACAATTAACTCTTCCTAACAAATATTAAATACAATACAAGTCGACTCTCAAATAGCCTTAAAATAATTAAATTCAACATGTTGGCCTCCAAATCCACATAGGAGAATCCAACAAAAGATACCAACAATAAATGCACCAAGTCGGCCAAGAAAATCTTCAAGAACACCCGTTAGTAAGCCAAACTACCAAGTAGCAGAGAAATAACTGAGCACCAATGAATTGACCACGCCAAGCATCACCGGGCAACGCAATTATCACCAAGCGCCAGGGAAACCAACGCCCTTAGTTACCAAGCGTTCTTCAAAGACCGAGCACCCTGGTAAACACTATAACCAAGCAACCAAACTCCAAGACCGAGCAAATACTTCACCAACTAAGATCAAAACTACTAATCTGCCTTTCAAAACAAACATATTTTTGGTTGATACAGGATTACCAAGAATCCTAGGATGCTCCTGCATCATTTTGGTTTTCATTTCGATAAACTCTTATTTAGTTTTAACAAAAAAATTATCTTCTTTGTAGAATTAGAGATTTAAAGCTTCATTGCAAGGTTCATTACAAGGCTTTCATATGCAAATCCAATATAAAACCCCAAAATACATTTGAAATCAAAAAAAATTAGCACCTTTGCATGTCTTATTACATGTAATACATTATGCAAAGTGGACTCAAAAGTTTGAATTGCATATGTGTTATCGCATTTTTATTTTATGTTTACACCACATTATACATTAAAGGGAATTTGTAGTTGAGATTTCAAATCCTAACTACAACTCAAGAGCATTAAATGTCATAAGACCGTCGAGTATTCCTTTGCACTTATAAACATTTGTCGTTTTATATTTAATTCATTTTTGTGGTGCATTTGTTTGTTTACCCTACTCATTACCATCTCATATCTTTGTGCAAGCATTGTGATTATGTTGGTTTCAAATCAAGTTTATCATCTTACCATTTTCACATCTTTAATACCAGGAATGTTTGTCATTTTCATAATGTGTTGATTGTGTTCCTGGTTTGTTCATGTCTTTTTAAGTTTTTATGTCTTTCATGAGTTTTTAGCTCATAAATATGCATCTAATAGCTTTTGGCAAAGATACTTCACCTGTTTAAAGATGTTTTGAATTATTTAGGGCATGTTTATTTTCTTTGTAACATTCTACTTTAAGTTTTGATTTATGATGAGTCGTCTATGTGCTTCTTTTCCCTTTTCCCTTTTCATTTTTGTATTCATGATTCATGGTTCTTCTGTTTGAAAGTAGTTGTTGATAATCCATGTGTGTGGTCTTTGTTCAAATAACCTTGTCTTCATTTGGATATGTCACGATTTCAAGGTTGATAAATTGGTTAATCAGGATAGAGCTTATGCCTCTACATTTCCCTTTGGTCATTGATAATATGAATCTTTGTTACAATGAAACCACAGTCTGTAAGTATGAAAAGGGCGTTAATTATGTGCAATCGGTGTTCAAACCCCTGATTGCATGTATATTATATCCACTATGTTTCAAAATGAAACTTTTTACACCTATTGCATATACATACAATGTGCAGTTGGGGTTTTTAACTCCAACTACAGACTGATTAACATGCATTTGGGAAGTTTTCTCATTCATTGCACTATTTTCAATTGCAAAAAATATATGCAATTGAAGTTTTAAACCCCGATTGTGCATCCTCATACATGCAATCAAGGTTTTAACCCCTGATTGCATACCTATAACCATTGAACATTACATGCTATGGGAACCTTTTGTTTTGATTGCATGAGACTTTATATGTAATACAACATTCATTCGGAATAAAAAGCTCTAATTGCATGACCTGTTATAACTTCAAAGTGCAGTCAGAGGTTTTTACTCTAATTGCACATTGCATTACATGATGTGATTGTAACTTAGTCCCAATCATAAGTATCTTCCCTATGTAATGTAATGTGTAATTGGAGCTAAAAACTTCGATTACACATGAAATCTTGAGTTTTACCCTCATAATCAGATATTTTTGTTCCAATTACGCAAATTATTACACTTTGCAACCATGTTGTTCCCTCATGTGCAATGCATCCTAAAAAGTCTAAAATTGCATTCTTGGTCATTTTTAGTTGTTTTTTCTTCTTTTTTGTCTTTGTTTTTAGTTGGGATTTTTTTTCTGTTGTCTTGTACATCATATCAAGTCGTCATCCAACCTTGGAAACTATTAGAATCCATCACTACAACACCAATACAGACGCTCTCATTCACACTTTGCACTTCTCACCTCACCTTCACAAAGAGAAGTTCCCCAAAGAACCAGTACACCCCACACAAGAAGATGAAGCAGGATTTTATAAACAAAGGATAGAGACAAGTAGGATCATGAACAATTTTCAATCATGGGCTAGAATAAAGATCAGTGATTTGTTGATGCCATCAAATGCAAAGGTCCAAGCGCTATTTTTCGAAGATGCTCTCACCCTTTTACAAATTTGAAGATTCCAAACACTGGCAATTTAGTGACTGGAAAACCTCTTTAACAAAGGATGATATAGTAAAAAATTGTCTTGTCAAAGGCTTAGTTTAGTTTCAATCATGCATATGGAATCCATTTTTAACAAATTACATGTAAAGCAAAAAGTTGTAATTGCTATTAGAATATTTACCAATTTTTAGTCTATTTTTTAGTCTTATATTCTTAGTGTTTCTTAGTTGCTTTGTTAATGATCATCTTAGTTTAAGTTGTCGCTATTTTTAGTGTTGCTATTTTTAGTGTCTCTATTTTTAGCGCTTCAGTCTTGTAATCTTTATTTAAGGAGCCTTGTTCTCAGTTAAATAAATTGGATTACGTCGAATATTTGAACATGGTATTAGAGCGGGTTTGGTCTAACTCCCTCATGCCAGGGCTCAGAATTTTGGGAGGGCATTTTTTTCTACAAATTTTGAAAATCTTTTAACCAGTTTCTTTTTTGTATTGATTTTAGTGTGCTTCTTCAAGCTGGACATGTTTTATTTTTCTCCTGTTCATTTGGCTAGGGTTTCCTACTATGTAGAAGCCCATGCATCTGTGTTTTTTGTGGCATTTCTTTAGATTTTCATAAAATAAAATAAAAATTTGCGTCATGCATTTACAGAGGACAAAGATTTTTCAACCCACGCATGTTATTTGCTTTCTTTTTTTCTATAGACACAACCTGTATTTTTGTGATTTTCGCCACTATTTTAGAGGGCTTTAAGTGGCATACTCTACCTGTGCAACCTTGTTTTTTAGGCCCGCATTTATTTTTGTCTGTTACGCTCATGTTTTTTCGCCATTGTTTAGGTCGGCCCAAGGAAGAAGCCATGACCTTTGATCAAACTTTCATTTCAACATAAAAACAATTCGATCAAACAACTAAATAAAAGTAGACTACAAGTGTAAAATCAAAGAAAGAAGGTTAAAATCATATCACCAAAGTGGGATTCCATTAAACATAACTTGCTAGTGGTGAGAGGTTTCAAGGTAAAGATTAAGGAATTTTGCAAATTTGCTTGTTTGCGTGGGAGTTTTATTCTAGGTTTTATAATTTTTTACTAAAAAGAACTTTGTAAGGTTTTATAATTTTTTTCTAGAAAAATTATTTGTTTCAATGTATGGGTTTTATATGATTTTGTCTTCAAAAATCATGGGTTCTTGTTTGGAGGTTATTCTACTTTTTTCCACAAAAAATTATGTCAGTGTTTCTGTTTTAGGGTTTTTACCATTTTTTTTGAAAAAAATGATGTTTTGTAAACTTCAGTTTCAAGGGTTTGTCAGTTTTTTCCACAAAATTTGTGGCTTCATGCAGTCTGTTTTGAGTTATAGTGCTCATCTGCAAAAGTCCTTGACGAATCATGGTATCTTGCAATCTATTTTGGGGCGTAGTGCTCATTTGCAAAAGGTTTCGGTGTCTATAGCTACATGGAGTGATACCTTTGTTTCCCAACATTAGGCTAAACAGATTCTACTACTCTTGGTCATTGATGCTAATCTAGGGAGGGTCTCAGTAGCAGCAGAATGTTCTAAAGAGAATGAGCAGCTTTCTTTGCATTTGACCAAAAGACATACACATTGTGTCTTTTATAGGGTAGTGAGACCATTAAGGGATGGTATTAGAATATTTACCCATTTTTAGTCTACTTTTTAGTCTGTTGTTATTAGTGTTTCTTAATTGCTTTATTAATGGTCATCTTAGTTTAAGTTGTCACTATTTTTAGTGTCGCTATTTTTAACGTTTGAGTCTTGGAATCTTTATTTAAGGAGCCTTCTTCTCCTTAGTTTAATAAATTGGATTACATCAAATATTTGAACAATTATGTAAAATCATAAAATGCAATTGCATGTAACCACATTACATATGAAGATACAATAAAACTATAATGTTGAATAAGTCAACAATTAGTTAGGCTTCCCCAACTTTTTTTTCACAGCCTCTCTTCTATAAATACAAGATGGCTCATTGTAAATAAACATATCTTTTGCATGCAAGAAAACTCTTCTAAAATTTACAGCGATAAAGACTTTGCATTTTATACTTGTAAATTTGATTCTCAAGCAATATAAGGAGAAAATTTGAGTTTTCGGACTTTATGTTGAAGTTTTCTTCACATAATCATTTTGTTCTTGCATCATAGGCATATATTTTTCTGAGTTTACTTGTAAGATTGTTGTAAAAGATCTTTGATCTAATTTCTTGCAGACTTTGTGCTGCAATCTTGATGATTAAATTAGCAATAGTAAAGAGCTTAAGATAAAATAAAAAAAAGAGGTCAAAAGACTTTATGCTTGTGATCATTCTCATTTATACAAATTTAAAAGTGCACCATATTAACAGACTTTGAGCAGTTTTATGTTGTATATTGTCTGCTTTCAGACTTAGTGTTGGTTCAAGTTGTCATGTGACGACTTTCGGAGCTGGTTGCGAATGTTGTTTTATTGTCTAAAAGAGATTTGAACCCAATCTTGCAAACTTTAAGCTGTTTATTGTGTTTAAAGTTATAATTAGGTTTTCAGGTTTGATTTTACAGACTTTGTGTTACTTATTACGTTTGCAAATTAGTGTAGTACACTTGAGCAAGGAGATAACTTACAAACTATGTGTTGCTTTTATTTTTTATGTTCATGAAGGTAAGGTGAAGTATATGTTGAAGGCTTTGAGCTACATGTATGTTTTATCTTTTATTCCTGAATTCACATAAGAAGTCGTAGAAAGACTTTGAGCTTTCATGGGCTGCTTCTTATTTTGCCAAATTCTACTCGAAAGTCTATTGTAAGAAAGAATTGTGTATTTTGAAATAAAAGAAAACAACGAAAGAACACCTATTCTTCAGAAAGAGGATATGGTGAATGTAACACCCATTGATTAGCTTAGTGTACATAATCTTAGGTCTTAGATAGGCTTAAGGTGTTCTCAGTAACAATAGATAGGGGAAGCCTTCCCTTATAATTAGGAGAGACTGTCTCACTGTGATTGGAACCACTATATCGCAACTGATTTCAAAACTATCGGTTGCAAAATATTCAATCAAAAGTTAGCATTAGCGTATACCATGTACCACCAGCCTTCTAGGTGATTACAAATGAGTTTGTGATATACAAGCATGATATTTGCCATGTAACCCTAAACTAACCTTCAATATTTGTTAAATGTGCATTGCAATGTCGTTATTCACATTCTTGACGTCACAAGTGAGCAGAAGACATTATCATGATATCTGTCATCTGACCCTTAAAATCATGTCTGATTCTTGTTACAATTACGTTGAACTGCCATTCCTCGTAACGAGAATAGTTCAGTCTTTTTAATTGAAGCAGGCATGAGGCATTAAGAATATAGTAGCAGGCAAGAGCCCAATCCAACGGATTATGTTAGACTGACCCAGTTATACAAGCAGAATGAATATTAATATATTCTAATGAATTTGGCAATGAATTAGATATCAAATGTTAGATGTTAAAAAAAAATTGTCTCAAAATCCACATGAAAGGTATAACGCCATCCATAATTAAAGCCTCTTCAAGATGTTGTTCAGTACTTGATAGTGTAGTTCTGGGGGACAATTTACTGTTGCAACATTTACAAATCAATATACATAATGTTCTGAACATTTTAAAATCACTTGTGTGTCACAAATTCAGCTCAAGATGAACTGAAATATCAAAATATGTCTCTTCAATATGAGTTGCAACTGCAAGATTGTCTGATCATAGGTCTATGCATAGTAATTCAAGCTGGCCTTTTTTTTAGCTTGTACTTGAATGATTCCTTCATTAAAATCTTCATGAGTTACCTACAAACAATAAATACATTATCAGCATTCAAATCCACAATTTCCCAATGATATAATCGTCCAGCCAGTCTCCAATGTCCATGAATCAAAAGGAAATAGAAGCTCTGATCAAAGTTTTAAGATCGGACATTAACAAGAGCATCAGATGAATTTTCCAACAAAAACTTCAAATGAATATCAATAGACAGATACAACCATATAATCATCTTCAAATATTAGAAAATTATTTCAATTACAGATCTAGAAAAATCAGAATGAAGTAAACTAAAACATCAAAATCATCAATGCAATGTGATCATGAAAGGAAAAAGTAGAGCATATACCTCAGTTGCATCCCTACGGAGTGCAAGCATACCAGCTTCTACACAAACAGCTTTCAATTGTGCGCCATTAAAATCATCAGTAGAACGTGCAAGCTCCTCAAAATTGACATCAGGATTAACAGTCATTTTCCTTGAATGAATCTGCATCAACAAAAGTAAACTTGGACAAATGAATATACAGCAGAATATTTTACCCAACTTTACATCATCGGTATAGGATGATATTTACCTGTAGTATACGTGCTCTGGCATCCTCAGTTGGGTGAGGAAACTCGATCTTTCGATCTAGACGACCAGAACGCATTAGGGCTGGGTCTAAGATATCTGCACGATTTGTGGCTGCTATAACCTGTGCATATTTATGAAGGTTATTACAAATTCTGTCTATAATATGTTATACACAACAAAGAGAACATAATTGTTTTTGTATTTCCCATAATGTATTGTTAACAGCTTAATCTCACCTGAAGGATTGTTTTTAATTCATAACTTTTTATCCAGGAAGTAGATTTTGATGAAAATTTGAACTTTCCAACAAATGGATTTCACTTCAGCGATTGTATCTTGCAAGATATATTGTTTCTGCCTCTGCAAAAGTTGCATTAAATGTTGCCCATCTGAATGTACAAGTTATTTTTTTTGTAAATGAAAATGGGTGCAGTCTCAGTAGTATCCAACACCCTAGCAAACTTTTTGATTGTGGGAAAAAAGTCTAGTCATATGAAGGTGACAAATGCTGGAAAAATTGTTGTTAGTATCATCAGAGAGCTCCACATAAAATTCTGTGGTCCACAAGGCCATCAACATCAACCTGGCTGAGTGAGCTTATTAAATAAAAAGGATGGAGAAAAATTTCAGACTTGGGTACACTGCTAGCTTGGATACTAGATTATTGCTACAGTGGCAAGCCTGAGAGAGAAATGTTATACAGCTGAAGACAGGGATAAACAGTGAAGATGACCATGAAAAGTACAACTATAATCCTGCCAGACAAAATGAAAAGAGTGTTCTTCAGTGTGGCCCAATCGCACATTAAGAGTAGTTAAGGTGAACTGCAGTTCTCACCTAAAAGGATGAAATGTGAGTCCATTCAACCATGTTGTCCAAAGATATGACATGAACATTTGGGGGTGCCCCTGTTCACATTGGTATGTAAGTGTGGACCAGAAGCAAAACTTTGCAAAAAATCAAGATAACTTGCAACTAATCACACGTGACAAGTTTCATGATCTGATCTGAATCAGATCACCATTTTTCCCCATACTCAGTACAAATCCTGAGGCACAGAAAAAACGGCCAATCTTGTGATTTAAACCCAATTTTGCATGAAATAAAACTGTTTTTTTTCTACTATAATGAATTTTTCAGCATTTTTTAATTTCCCAATTATTTTATGTTGAATTAAAAAAATCTTTATCTTTTCGCTTTCCAGGTCAATCCTGAAATATATTTTTACTTAACTTTTGGTTTGCCACGTCGATCCCCAGAAAGATTTTTACTAAAATAGAATGGACCATAGAGTTTGTTCTGGTCCCTGCATATTTGATGTTTCTCAATGAAAGATGACTATGTCCTCTTTCATTGCTTGTAAGCATTAATTCTATCGTAGGCAAATGGTTGAGTATGTTTGTATTTGTATATATTATTCGAAAAGGCTGTGTCTAGCTAAGGAGGTGTCACAAGATCATTCCTACTACTGTCTGTAAATTATGGTGAATGGAGTGCATATCCCAGTTCAAGTACAAAGTTTATTCCCTTCGAGTCATAGAATTATTTTGTAATAGAGGTAGGGGAGAGGAAGGGGTGGCATGAATGATGAAAGGTATTATAATTGTTACATGAGACTAGTTTGGTTACATAATACAGAAGATGATCATAGAGGAGCTTGATGGGCTGTTGAAAGGACGTAACAACACCCACATGGAGAACAGGAAATAGTTGAGGATAAGCAGAATGAGATAAGATGTCCTAGAAAATATAACATAAACTACTGTAAAAAACCCTCCAAAATTGAACAAAGAATTAGCCGTGTATGACAATGCATCAATGTATGTTGGCAAATATGAATTTTATACCAAAAACTTAAAAACAAGATGGTAGAAAATGTCTCTAGGCTGAGAT
Source organism: Chamaecyparis obtusa (assembly GCA_027943335.1). NCBI lineage: Eukaryota > Viridiplantae > Streptophyta > Pinopsida > Cupressales > Cupressaceae > Chamaecyparis > Chamaecyparis obtusa. The sequence goes on along the minus strand of BSBK01005576.1, from coordinate 67,944 downwards.
TCTTGCTAATAACACAAGCTTGATTTACAAGTGAAAAGATTAAAAAATTCAAGATCTCACCTTTATACGATCATCACTGCTAAAGCCGTCAAGTTGATTTAATAGCTCTAGCATAGTGCGTTGAACTTCTCTATCACCACTTACTTCACTGCAAACAGAAATCAATTATAACTGTAGGGAATTCAAAACAAAAATCATACAGATATCTTAACTTGATTTTACCACTTCCAACTGTTCATATATCTAGAACGGTAGCTTGTAACCTACCAGGTATGATATTCACAATAATGTACTTTATATGAAACCCAATATCTAAACCTCGCAATCTCATAAAATGATGTAGATTCTGAAAATGAAATTACAGTTCTGAATTATCTCCATATCACAATAAATTTTGGCATCCTTATGGCCAAGAAAGCTTATCCAAGAATATCGCCATGCTTATTTTATCCTCCTCAGGACGTTTTTTTGCTTTTCTTTTATTAGAATAATATAATATTTCCATGGCTTTACTTATATTTTGTTACCTTATAATTGACTTGTGTTTTCTTCTCTTTCTACTAGAATATCTTTATGTTTATTCTCACCCTAATTCCTGAAATAGGAACATGCTTTAATCTTAACCTGTCATAGAATCACATTTCCCTATCTTCTTTCTTTATGCAATATTGAGCTAATTACACAAAAGGTGTAAATGAGGATGTAAAAATACTTGTACATGAGAAATCATAAACAAGCATTTAAGAAAAGCAGTAAACAAGAACAGGCACACATAAAAAAGGTAAGTTAATTTTAAATGCTGTGATACAGGTTTAACTTTACTTGAACAAAAAGGAACAGAAAAGACACATTCTGCATATTGTTCAAGATTAACACACAATAAGCAAATCCCTTGACAAATTCAAGCTTAAACACAATCCAATTTTACAATTTAGATTAGTTTACAATTGTGAGCTTGCCAACAAGAATGAAAATGAAAAAGCCCAATACCTGTCAAAACGTTTGGTTCCAATTGCATCAACCTCATCTATAAAGATGATACAAGGAGCTTTCTCTTTTGCAAGCTGAAATGCATCTCGAACAAGTTTTGCACCATCTCCAATAAACATCTAAATTGAAAATGTGCAGGCAAGAATCAGCATTAGCCACTCTTACAAAGCACACGATGATCAAGGACTTCTTTATGTAATTGAAATCAAATGATGATCAAGAAAGCACTTTTTAAGTAATTCAAATCAATTCGTTTGATGAGCTTGAACAAATTAGAAAAAATAAAAAGTTAACATATACTTTAGATTATAATGAGAATCATTAATATGCTTTTAACATCATGAAACTACATTAAACATAAAGAGAGCAACCATCAGGACGCAAACACCAAATTTCTTGTGGAAAACCCCTTTTCTTAGAAAACCACAGCACACAATAGCTTTCATTAATGAAATGATCACCAACCTAGATTACATAAGTGAGCACAACCCTCCTCAAAGCACCAACTCCAATCAACTGAGGCACCAACCTCAGTTTGAGCACCACCTCAACAATAAAACTATGAGTTATGAAATAACTGCATGAGTATATCCAACTCACATAACCAGTTAGTCACAATCAATGGCATGAATTTCACCATACTCTTTCAATAAAACAGAATAATTCAATACCACAGCCCAAGTCAAAAACGCTGCTTAACTCAATAAATCCCTTTTCCTCAGAATGACATCCTCAATACCAATAATACCTTTTACAACACTCTAAGCACCTTTGATTCGCTTAGCTTCAAGTGCATTCCTGTCACACCCAGAAGTCATTGCTCGAGTCTCTATTATTTTAATAGCATGCTCTGTTCAAAAACCTTCAGAATGGAAGATGAAGTATATCGACATACAACTCATAACCAGATAATAATAAACATCGCTCTGCACCATAACACTGTCCGTCTCATCCCAATTCTCACTCTCGCATTCCTTTTCAAACTTGACTCTTTAACAGCTCGAGTCAAGAGCTTCATTTTTCAAAAACGTTATACCAACCCTGCAAAAGCTCTGCCCAATCCATATTCCTATTATACAAATTTTCCAACACCCTGTTCCTTTACTATAATAACTTACGCACCATCATGCTCGACTAAGCCTCCCACCGCAAAAGTTGTTATCTATAAAATGCAAATACCAAGCGCACCATGCAAAAACATTAACTTCTCACGATTTAATCATATCTGACTTCCTTTTCATTGCCTGACACATAACCACACACCTAGAAAAAAAATAGGAATCAACACAGCTCCATATCACAATCACAATCTACATAAAAACAACACCTTTATTCTCACCAAGGATAGCTAAATAAACTTCAATTAGGACCATGTGTCATTCAAAAATAAAAGTATCTTATGCAATCTGTAGCAAGGTATATAATACACGATCCCCACGATTTCCTTCACACATAGCACCACACAGTCAACGCCAATTTAAAAATGTTTCCTTTTTTTAATCCTTTCATTTTACTTGTGCACCACTCAATGCATCAACATGTATAAAATGGCACCATCATGCCTTCTTAATAACAAACTTCAGAAACGACTCCTTTTAATACTCAAACGATGACAGGTCAAATAGTCCGACTTGGCACAGATCAACAGGTGAAGTAGTAGCTCAACCACACAACCAAGCAGCTCAAGCAAACAACCAGGTAGCTCATTCCAATTTTCTATTACTTTGAATAATCCTCCGAAATTTATACGACCTTGATCATCAATCTTTGACATCAATGACAAAATATTCAACATTATTCATCTCTCATATAGTGCCACTAGAACTGCCAAAGACTAAGGTACACTTCTCACATGATGAACATTCAAACAAACTTACAAATAGAGGAAACACAGATTTTTGAGACATTGGGAATGATTAATCTTAAAAACTTATATACAAACATATAAAATATAAGAAAATCTGGGGTAAAGACGTCGTGTTAGATGAGAGCAGGCAGAGTCTAGGAAACAGGTTGGGTTTGTTTAGACTCTAGAGTGAGCAAAACCTTTGTTTGTTTGTTTGCTTTTCTAATTTTCAAGAGAATCTGCTTTGGATTCATCCCTAAAATGCCTGTCATTCCCAGAAAATATCCTGGAAATGCAGCCAGCAATTCTAGTGCATATCCAGGAAGCAGCCTGCAGTTGATAAAAACATGGAATGTTTCTAAGGTAACATAGTTATAAAGCAAACCTCTTTTCTAAAATTACACATTAGAAGGTAAATAACATGCTGAATCTTTCTGATCACCATGGATAAAACTCAATACAACAACTCCCCTATAGCACAGACTTGCTATAGCACTCTGATTAAAATTGCCAAGACCCTTTGACAATTTGTGTAGAGCCAAGAAGATGGTGTTAGCGGTCATAAATATTGAAATTTATGAGCATAATTAAAATAAAATGGTGCTACATCCAGTTTGTTCTTGTCATCAGAGAACGAGTACTTGATTCGAATAAAATTGTTATTTGGAAGGGCACTGCTAAAGTATATTTAATAGTCAGAAGTGGACCAATGGAAGCCATAATAAGGCCTACACTGCTCCTCATCTTATAAGGGAATTTGAGACTACATCTGAGGGGTATAGAAGTAAATATCAACAAGACTATAAAGAGCTGCCCGCCTTTGGTGCTGAGACTAATTTAGATTGGGGACATATGACATTTTAGATGTCCATTTTGATTTTTTCTTGCTTGCACCTATTCAGAATTTTAAGCTTTTATTTGAAGGCCACGTCACAACTGTTGTCGGTTATGTTAGTGGTTATCTCAATTCTTGAGTGTCTCTGGAACTGTTCGTGAAACAATCACCAGAAGCAAGCCACTGTTTTGACTCCACCTGTTTGTTTTCATTGTGAAAAAAGGGTATCAGTACTGGTCGTTTCAGACCCATTGTACTCTAAAGCCTCGTTTCATAACAAAGATAATTATATTTTTGACTATTACTCGTGATGAAGTGGATATCTTTAGGGACGGCAGTTCAGTCTACCAAACGAGCCCACTTAATTGACAGGTTTACAAAGAGAAAATCATGGTTCTTTTAGTCTGTGAGAAGCCTACAGGGAATCTTTCCAATTATGGCATTGCAGATGTCCCACTTTTCCCATGATTGCCCCCTTATAGGCAAGAGATGTGATTTACCTTCTGCACTCTGTTCATATGCCTCTCAGTCACAGCTCCCCAATTATCAAAACTGATGAAGAAACCATTAGCTTATTGTTAACTTTCTATGATCGCTGCAAATGTAATAGCACTATGTTATTGTATGTGTTTTCCAAATGCAACAATCTCTTTCATTTATATTGAGAATGAGCCAATAAGAGACATGTCCCTCTAAAGGGACATGTCTATTTATTATTATTGTAATTAATATAATTAATACACTTATGATTCTATATTATATATTATATATATATAATATCTCTTTAGTATTATATTAATAAATATTTATTTTCTCAATTTAACTATTATTATGAGAATAATTATAACCTAACTTTATATATACATATACATTAATGTATATAGTAATATCAATTATTATATACATTGATATGTATGTATATATACATATATATATAATAAATCATTTCTCATAATAATCATGTAGTCAATATTATTTATCTGACCGATGCTACAAACATCAACACTCCCTCTTAGCTAGGGAGGATAAATCAATCCAATGTCAACACTTATGATTCTCACCATAGAAACACAAAAATTGTTACAATAACTAACACTCCCTCTCAACTAGAGAGGATAGTCATTTTATCACAATGTAATACACACACACACACACACATATATATATATAGTGAGTACTTGTGGAAGATCAAGTCCATGATATTCACCAAGTACTCAATGTGAGTATAATAATCATTTTATATGTTCATATCATGTTACTGATATTAAGAGTAATGGTTCTCGAGTATCAAGTCTCACGATACTTCACTGATTACTCAGGGCAATGGCCTACTGAATACAACTCACAAATATTCATCAATTACCCAAAGTGATTATCAAGAGCATTTACATCCTAAATATCAAGTCACATGATGTTCACTATAGCTCATAAATATCCATGGTATGTCTAATGATAATACATCTCATGATGTCTGTCATATGGATACTAAGTTTACGTAGAGACATGTCACTATGTGATATGTTTCATAGGGTCCAATTAATATATGATACTAAGTTCAGAAGGATCCTAATATGATTCGTTTGGATACTAAGTAATCATATATTACATAATTCATGAAGTATCACCTAACATGTGATACCAAGCCTAACATGTGATAGTTATCAGTTTATAGTCCAAACCGATAGTTATTGGTGGATAGAAGTAAACACCAATAAGCTATCAGTATAACCTTTAATGCAAGTTAATTTAATATTTCATTATATTAATATATTAATATGTATGTAATTATAATTTAGTTAGTATCATAGTTTTCATATCATCTTGATATGACGAATCACCATGCATTGTGACACCTAGTTTTCATACCACACCGATATGAGGAATCACCATGCATTGTGACACCTAGTTTCCATATCACAAAGATATGAGGAATCACCATGCATTGTGACACCTAGTTTCCATATCACAAAGATATGAGGAATCACCCCGTGATACCTAATTTCCATATCACAACAATATGAGGAATCACCCAGTGATACCTAATTTCCATATCACAACGATATGAGGAATCACCCTGTGATACCTAATTTTAGTATCACCACAAAGTGATACAAGGATATAGCAAGTAAAACATTACATTTTATTTACATATAACCCTATTATGGTATGTGCACAGACAGATAACCGTCTACCATAACAAATCCAGATTACAAGACCGTCATCTTGTAATCAAATACAAGTGTTCATTGTTGAAAAGTCGTCACCTTTCTCCAATGTTCACAGGAGGGCCCATAAGTCCAGGAGTCACATACATGAAATCCACCTTGATTAATGTCAGAGGGTGGATCCATGCTCATCCCAAAGGGTGGAAACAAAAGTTTTCACCTTAGACTTCTCTCTCAAGGAGAAGAATGAAATAACATACATGATAATAGATGAAACTCCTTTTTCATCTAAGGCTTCATTCTCCAATATGCCAAGTTTATCTCGAAGGTACACAACCTTACCTCTAGCAAGAAACATGGTGAGAATATCAGCCATATGTTCTGTAGTGATAATGTAACTTGAATAGGATGTACTTATGCACTATATCTCTTATATAGTTTGCATCTCTCTAGGTGAACTCCAAGTTATGTAGGAGCTAGCATAAAGGCATTTCAACAACACACATGAGACTCAATCTCATAGTCCTCTGGATGCTTCCTTCAAGGTCTTGTAACAACCTCCTCAACTCCTCATCCAAGGTTGGTTTTAAATGAACTATCATACTCCCCCTGAATCTAATATCAACCTTCTGCGAGCAAGTTGTGTCTTTACTCCCTCTGAATCAATATGACCAAGATCTTTGGAAATCAAATAAGACAGATCCTCTAGATGTTGTATTGACTCCCTCGGAAGCTTAAGTTCATGTATCCATCTTGACATTGTCAAACTCCCTCTGAATCGGATATCAACTCTCTACTCAATTTCTTTTCCTGCATGCACATCCTTAGAGAGAAAGGAAAAGATCAGGGCAAATAGCTCTTATACTATGTACATAGATACACAAATAAGAGATTTGAAATATAATATTTAGAAATTGAACTCAAAAATACTAATCTCATGCAGTTTAAAGGATATTCTTCACCTGCTCCCACTAACATAGATGCATACCCTTCAAACAATGACCTTTAGTTGTTAGATGGATGCACTACTGAGCACCAAAAATCACCTTCCGATAACAATGGACCTTACAGTCTACAAATTCTATTGAGAGTGTTTCATCCACTACAATCAACTCTCAAATCCTTTGTCTACTTCGATATTCCAAGGCAATGTCCGCTGTGTTGAGATTATGATACACTAGCGTCCCAAACACATCAATTATTTTCAAGAATAACAAGCACCACTCACAGAATCTTGTGAAGGGTTCTATGATGATTTTCAAGTTCTCGAGCAGATTTATAATTTTCTTAAGCCCATGATTTGAGATTTGATAGTGTCACTATTGTATTTTCTGATAGATTATTTTCAAATAATCTAAGGATGTATTTTATGATTTGATGTATATAGACATACATAGACATAAGTTTTCGATATCCTTCCATCATTCTAAAGTGGCATTCTATAACAGTTGGTGGTTTCATATGCAAATGAGTCTATGGATAGACCATCCTCTCGGTTCTCTTTCAATTTGAATGTCAAATATGTATCTCGGCCTTCCCTCTTTTAAATTTCAAATGCCGAGAGCAATCAAAAGGATCTTCGAATCCTCTTACCACCACTTGCTGCTGGAATAGCTCACGGGTCCTCTTGACTGTCTCACATTCTACCACATTTTTATCACTCTCGGTTTTCCTTGGATCATGCCAATGGAGATATGGTTTCCTCGCGATAACAGTCTACTTGCCAGTCACCTTGTCCAATCTCTAAAGGCCGATTACAACCATGAAGAACTTCGACTACCACCCTGCATGCACATATATCTTCTTCGCCACATTTTAACATACAATGGTTCTTGGAAAACTGTTACAAACCGAACCCATTCAAAACATGATACTCAGTTTCTCTGTCAAATAAGCCGGTCACCATGCGCTACAAACAGTATGTATTAAGGACGCAACAGGATTGTTCCCATGGTTCCACGGGACTGTCACAAAACAGAGATCTTCAAATTTGTTTGTCAGCAACAAACCCAAATGATTCAATAACTATTAATTTTTAACAAAACCCGACAACAGGATAAAACTAAACAAAACAGAGAATTCTAAAACCGAGATGCAAATTACAAAGATTTTGATTACAACATAGTTTGATCCATTTACAATGGACGGAATCAAATAGGAATTGAGAACAGAGAAATCATCAATGAGAAATTGCAGAATGAAAACCTTAACCAGAAATTCACATCATTCTTCTCATTTGTCTATTCTTGTTACATTGTTCATTCTGCTTCTCTGATTCTCACTCAGCGACATACATCTGATATAATACCATCTCAGCGACATACATCCGATAGATAATTGATATTTCATCGAGCTTCATATTGCATTACTACATCTTCTATGATCTTCTTCGATACACAACATTCATCTTACACTCACAGGCTTCCTATCCATATGCATTGCAACAGTGACTTCATCATCAGATCTACATTTGCAGTCAGGCTCTGATACCATGTTAACTTTCTATGATCGCTGCAAATGTAATAGCACTATGTTATTGTATGTGTTTTCCAAATGCAACAATCTCTTTCATTTATATTGAGAATGAGCCAATAAGAGACATGTCCCTCTAAAGGGACATGTCTATTTATTATTATTGTAATTAATATAATTAATACACTTATGATTCTATATTATATATTATATATATATAATATCTCTTAGTATTATATTAATAAATATTTATTTTCTCAATTTAACTATTATTATGAGAATAATTATAACCTAACTTTATATATACATATACATTAATGTATATAGTAATATCAATTATTATATACATTGATATGTATGTATATATACATATATATATAATAAATCATTTCTCATAATAATCATGTAGTCAATATTATTTATCTGACTGATGCTACAAACATCAACACTTATACATACAACCATGTCCATTGTCCAGCTAAGATCTCCAAAGGCACGTCTGCAGCTTATAAAGTCAGCTACTGGCCTTCCCTTTGAAAACCGAATATACAGGAAGTGATTCCCCAACATACCACCTCAAGCCATGCCCCAACTTGCATTCACATAACCTGGCTCTGATAGCATACAGGAAATATATGGACCAGCTATGTCTAGAACATTGGGCTTCCTACAAAACATTTTGGGCTCTACAATCAAGCTCCTGTCCCTGCTTATATTCATGATCTGCTGGTGTACGGATTGATCATCACCAAGTTACAACTCCCAGTCCTACAAACAGTGAAGAAGCCTTTAGCTTTTACAAAGAGTCTACCATCATTGATACTTTGCAGAGTATCACTTCCTATTTTAAATATTAAATAGCATTTGTTGTAAAAATTGGTTCCAGAACATCACTAGCCATCTTATTTTGAATTTTTTTATAAATAGCAGTTGTTATCCTTCCTACAGATTGTTCTAACTATTAATTTGCATACAGTTATGTCCAGCTTTACTCGGAGTCTTTTTTTTTGAGGAAACCTCATTCCAGGAACTTAAAAACTCATGGTTAACTTCTGCCACATCCCCTTGCATCCCAAGACAAAAAAAGACTCAAGAAAAATTTATTCCACAGCTCTGGAACACAAAGTGGACCCCAAGTAGACCTCCAACATACCCATTTCAAGAAACGTGTTCCCAAAATTGAAGGAATTGTCCCCCATGCAAGGTGAAACTTGGCATAGTCAAAACATAAAGGAAAATAAAAGCCAACAAAAATTTAAAACAAAAACATTACTCTGTGTGGAAGATTTAATAGTACATGTAAAATGTGGTGGTTACAAATAAACATCTACAAATCTCTAGCATCACAATTTGCCCATGTACTTGAGTGCATTATCCATTGCATGTACACAAGAAGGCGTCAACCAAATTTGATTGTAGACCACCTCAACCAGCTTCCCTAAAACTCTGCATAAATAAGGTTGTATCTGTCATTGCTCACACCACATTCTCTAACCCAACCTACTCAATAGCATCCCTAAGGATTTAAAACTGATAATCAGCATACTTGCACTGGCCTAAACAATCAACATCCCTAAGGAAATAAGGACCCTCTATACATGTGACCATGATATTGATGAGTGCACAATGCCTAATGTTTGTCCATTCATCCATGACCATGTTGCATCCACTCCTAACCAAAGATAGCCTTCATTTTCTCCGTTCAAATATTAATCTTGGAATAGCTCTTATCCAAGATTGTCGTCCTCATTTTTGTGTCCCATGGTGGCATATATTTTGGTCCCACTCTTATAGTCTAAGTTACCGGATGCACACCTGCATGCTCCAGATGCACATAGGATGCACATCCCAGACTGTGGATGCACAACGGATCCGCATCCAGGCACACCCAGAGCACATCCAGAGCGCGCTGGGGTGCATCCACAGGTCAGTCACTTTTGGTGACTTTAAAAACTCATTAAAAAGCATAGTAACCAAGAGACGTGTCTCCACCCTTCCGAGACACATCTCCAAGACTTGAGGCATACCCAAAGACCTCAAAAATGGGCGGAGACTTCATCTCGAAGTCTTCCGTCATGTTTTATGGCGTCTTCTGCACGCCTCCAAGTGAAAAAGGTATGTTAAAAACAAATTAAAAAAAATTTACCACCATTTATCACTGCTGGAGGCCCAGACGTTGTCATTCAAAGCCCTAGTTGATTGAATCCATGAATCACGAGCACAGATAGATCAAGGTTGGGGGATTGAATTTTATTTTTATATATTTTTGAATTTCAATATGTAATGATAATCTGATATGATCATATGGGATACTCAGAAATCAGATATGTAGTGTGAGTTTTGAACTATTTGACTCTATATGACACAATATTAAATGACATTACTATTAGTATTAGTGATTTGAATTTCAGATTTGATATTTAAAATTTTGATTCAATGGTTTTAATGTTCAAACTTAAACCTTTCCATTGCTCTTGTTTTCAAAACTCTATGTTATGATATTTCTTGGAAATTATTAAATTATATTAAAAAAAATGCCATCTCCAAGTACCCTGTCTCCTATTTTTGAAAATTAGTCGTACCAGTACCAGTACCAATTTCCAAGTCTCCCCATCTCCAGGTAACTATGTTAAAAAGTGTTTGTTTGTTTTTTTTGCTGTTTTTGGTCAAACTGTAAAACGACCCTTTATGAGGCCATTCAACCTAAAAACATATCATTTTGTTTGCTCTTTTGCTCTCAATCATTTTGTCTCCATTTTGGCATTTTGAAGGGTAGGTGGTTCTTTTCAAAGGGGATTGTTTGTGGACCTTAAACAGCCCTTTAGGAGGCCATAAAATGATGTGCACCATAGAGTCCTCTGTGAAGGTCTTAATTAAATCTTGACAGCAAAGGCTCCGCCTCTCGACCCCGCCCTGTATCGCGACAGGGAGCGAACACTAGGAGCTGCCCCAGGACCCCCCCGGGAGGGATGCTGCCCCTCAACCCTGCTGGTGGCACTGCCCACAAATCCCTACAAGGGGTGCTGCCCCTTGACCCCGCTAAGGGTGCTGCCTCCAAACCCCCATTTGATTTTTGAAGTACACTACAACTTTGAGTTTGCACAGTATGTGTATTTGATGATGTTATTGTGTCTTTAAGATTTATTCAATTGGCACTTAATATTTATCTTTGGCATTTGGCATTGATCAATGATGAAGTATCATACTATCAAATGATTTTTTTACATTTCTGTATATATTTCTTTAATATTTTTGTCTATATACACAATGCACGCACACACACATACCCAAACATACACAAACCCGAAAAAAAATTATGCACATACCCACGTACCGGGTTCTGCTACCCGTACCCATAACCGAACCAGCAACTTAGCTTGTAGTCATTACCATAATCTCCTAAACATAAGCAAGCCACACTGAATGGAATACCATTAGCAAAAACAAATATGCCAATGGAATCATCTATCTCATCTTTATTTTGCACATTGAATAACTCACCATGTTGGCAGCATCACTAGTACTAGTGATTTTGTGTTACTCTTTATGCTCTTTTGCACCTGATCTATATGGACAAGCAGCAGATCATGGCTCTTAAAAAAGTTCTAGTACTGGCAATAGGAGTAGGACCCCTTGGTAGAACGGTAGACACTATAGGTGCTTTTCCTTCACCACAACCCTACAATCTATTTAGCTGAGCCCTTTGATTGAGTGCCAACTGGTCACATACCTCCACATCTTAATGTTAAACACAAATTACGTGTGCATTAACTCTTAAAATATTGCCTTGAATTCAACTTGACAAAAATAATATCTGTGCACCCTAGTGCCCCCCTATTGCCCCAGTTTTTACTAGTAGTTTGGTTGCAAACTGTCTAAGAGAGGACTTCTTATCAAAATAACCCTTGGAAAATCCTTCTAATTACTTGGGAAGGGCAATTAAAAATGTTCACTCACAATACAACACCTCCAATCACTCCAATGTGGATCAACCTGACAACAATCAAAGATTATAATTCACACTCTTCATCAACCCTGTTGCCCATGGATAAGTCAATAGCTTGGTTTTAGACTTCCAATTAATCTGTGACATCTGGTGCTCAAATGGACTTATCAAGGTAAAATGGTCAAATATATATCCTCGTGCCAGAAATTTAAAGAGGAATGTAATAAATAAACTAGAAAAATATGTAAAAAGGAATGATTAGGTTATTATAAGAAAAAGGATAGCAGATTTTGAATGTTAGAGCCTCCAAAGGAGCCATTGTATTTTTTAAACTTTTTGTCGAAAATCATATGACTTGTGCCACTTTATTGGTAACATTCACATTACGTCAAGAAAAAGCAAGTTTTAACATGATGGAATTCAGCTTGCTCATGAATGGAGATGATTACTTCCCTACTGCAAAATGTGAGTTTCAACTTGACAAATAGAATTTAATCACGCCAAGTAGGTCAGTTTTCAATCACATGTCATACTTCTTCCCCTTCATACAGTAGGATGCAAGGGTTTGAAAGGTGAAAGTTTCCATCCCCTACTTGTTGCCGAACCTCACTTATGAAGACTGTGTTTACACTACGTTTCGGTTGTTTCATTGTGTAAATCATTCACTCATTCCTATGGATATTAAAAAAAAAAGTCTCAGATTTACAATTATCTTCCTTTTTCTAGATCAGCTAGGTTTTCCTGTGTGTATTTAGTCCATCTAGTGTTCCTTTCTCTACCTTTTGTTTTTCAAGTTCTTTTTGTGCTTTCTGGTAATAAATACAAAAAAATGCGAACTCCACCATCCTTAGAGGGAGTTGAACCTCTCAAACGCAGAGGGTAATCACCTTGTTGGTATTACCTTGTTGTTGACATTACCATATTCTGTTAATGTATTTGTTGCTGTTGCTGTCCATTGGATGAATCACAATATATTTAACAAAGAATCAAGGCAACAAAACATTGGCATATCTAAAACATAAGCAACTTTATATGTTATTGCAAAGAGTACAACCTCATTACTAATGAATATAAAATCACATAATAAAAACATAAAAATTACAATAGAATAGAATTCTAAAATGTGGCCCAACTTATGTGATTCAAGATGGATCCATTTAGAATCAAGGTCACTGATTCATGGCTCTATCATATCCATGCTAAACATTTAGAGGCCAAGGAACACTTGTTTCAAATGCCTCCTTATTTACTATGCGATACAAGGGAGATACCACTACCTCTACAGACAATGAACGCTATCTACTTTCTTCAGAGACACTATCTACTTTGTTCAGAGATTCTAACCAGTAGTGCTTGGCCCTTTATCTTCAGGAAGTCATCACTCTTCAGCACAAATCGCTACAAGGAGTCCCTACAGACCAAAGAGCTCCTCGTGCTGATCGAAGCTCTTTCTTCCAACCCATTTAAGTGATTGGTGGCACTAAACGCCCTTTAGATACTGCTACTTTGCATATGGAGGCAAATAGTTTAATAGACCTATGAGTAAATGTTTATCCTAGTATACCAGTTATACTCAAATTCCCCTGCACAATGTCCATCAGCAACATGTTCCCGGTCCTTTTCAGTGTTGCTCTCCTTCTTGACGACATGGACGTACACCTTCTTGACCACCCCTTGAGCCATAGGCTAAGTTGCAAGGTTTGGCCCCTGGTGCCCCCGATACTGGTCCTGATCCAGTACGCCTGCAGGTTCCAACTTGAAGTATATGATTCTATGATGGTATAATCATGATGCTATGATTACAAGTTTGAAAACCCCATTTCAAAATTTTGCCATACCAGCAAACTGGGTACTTGAACCCAAATCAGAACCTAAATCCAAACAGGCAACTTAGGCCATCGGTAGGTACAAACACACTACAAGTTTCTTCACCATTACAGAAGTAACACTACCATTGGGTTCTAGAAGAGATTCTAGAGTTAGACTTGATTATATATGTTATCTTTATACCAGGCTGTTAAATTTGTTTCTCTCTATTCTTGTCCAATTTCTGCATGATAACAATGCTTTTCAGGGTTAAAGGGCCAGGGGGTCCCATTGACTGCTTTACTTTTAATTACAAAAAATACTAAGTCTATAAAATAGAAATGTATCTTCTATATCATTTCCTATGGGATTCAAGCAAAAACTATACTTACCCTATCTGAAGTTCAAAAAAACACAACATAAACAATTATGATTGCAAATATCAAATAACTGGTGTAAAACCACCACTCATCCATATACACTGCACAGTTGCCTACCATCCGTATACTCTATTGGTGGGTAAATCTATTTGGCATACGGAACTGCAATTCCATACCTGAACCAATTGCGGACCTGCAAGCTTCAGAAAAGTGGCATTTGTTTGAGCAGCACATGCACGAGCCATGAGTGTTTTACCCGTGCCAGGGGGACCATAAAGAAGGACACCTTTTGGTGGACGAATCCCAAGTTTCTCAAAACTCTCCTTGTGAGTCATGGGCAGGACAATTGCCTCAACCAACTCGGTAATCTGTACAGAAGAACAACTTAATCAGCTCTTCTTTTTCTCATACATCATAAATCACAGACACACAATTACAAACCAAAACTCTTCGCATCTTATCAATATAAACTGGGAAACTCCTAAAATAACATAAATAAATAGTCATACACCTGATTCTGTTCTATTCAATTCAATGCTTCACAAAAGAATTACATTCAGAATCCATTTTGAACTTTTGTGTGATCTGATTTATCACCTTATAAAGGAATATTATTACAGCTGGCAGAGAGGTCTTGACCGTATAAATTTCACTGCTTACTAGGTCAAATATATATCACATATTCAGCACATGCTCCATGGTAAAGACTAGGCATATATCTATCTTAAAATTTTCAGGCACATATATTGGCAAATAAAAAGAGTGCTCAAAATAAGAAGTCTAAAAAATCAAACAATTACAAAGAAAATAAATATAAATAGTAAGATGGATTAGGTGCGAATAAAAATAAAGTTAAAATAAATAAATTATCAATGATTAAGATTTACAGAACATTAAAATACGGATGGCACATTCCTTTTATTGCATAATCAGGTGGCTTATTACCTGTTTTTCAAGCCCCCCAATGTCATTGTAATCCTCAGTTGGTTTTTCATCTACTTCCATAGCCTTCACCCGAGAATCATATTCTGATGGCAAAGTGTCAAGTATTAAATAGCTATCTTTATTCACTCCCACTAGATCCCCAGGCTTGAGTTTGTCTGGATCTACTAGCCCAACCACAGGCAAAAAGATTGTCTGCAACCACAATTTCAAATAAAATATTTAATGTCACCCAAAATATATTATATTATGAATGCTTGAAGCTTATATAAGGCCATTGATTTAGCGAGACTCGGATAGTATTCTAGAGACAAGAATGATTTTAGAAAATAAAGGAAGCAGCTTTCAAAAAATTAAATAGTATGCCAGAAAGGGATACTAGATTTTAAAAATTTAAGTAAAAACTAAAAACCAAAGAATCTGTTTCCAGCCATCATAATCAAGCTATGTCAAGAAATGCACTCTCGTACACATAGTAATGAAATATGAAAATGCAATATTATTTTTTGTTTAGTAAGAAATATAAGATCATTCAAAATTAATACCTAAAAAAGTACAATTCTGTAAATAGCAGCTAAAAATACTTACTTGCCGTGTTGATGTCTTCAGCACGACACATTTGCCTTTTCTTTGAGAATCTAAATCAACATTTGCACCATCCTCTTCGGCTTCTTCTTCAGGGTTCATCTCCAATATCTAATGAGATTAAAACAAAAATTAGATGCATCATCAATACCACCGTTTCCCAAATTTTAATTAAAAAAAACTAGGTTCAATCCAAACTCTCGGCCTACCATTTGTTTTGTCTTTCGGAAGGTACAGCTGCAGTAAATCTAGCCTACACAATTAAAACTATGTTCAAAATCATACCTCAACGATATTACCGACTAAGTACGGAAGTTGTTTGTTTAATTTGATTTTCTCTTGATTTTCCTTTATTTTTTCTTTGGTTCCATCCAGTTCCAGTGTTGTTCTCTGCACCTCATCCTTCAAACACCACACAACCAAACAAATAACTAACAGCGGGGTATTTCCTCTACAAGAAAAGCAGAACACAACAAAAAGACATTACAAATACCTTCAGAATACGATTCTCAGTATCAAGGAGCCGAGCTCCCCTTATAAGCTCTTCCGTGGTCATTGAAGATAGCTCGTCCTCGCCTTCAAATATGCTATCTTCCGTCATGCTCGATGTCATTTTCACTCAAACCAGAAGAGAATATGGAAGCATAAATTTGCTCTTCCCCTAACTCCGAATCTACAGAGACCTAAACTTCTGCACAGGTAACAATGATAATCAATAAACGAAGAACTCCTAGGGTTTGTGGATCGCGGATTTCTTTCCGCTGCATCAACCAAAAATTATAACCTTACAAAAAAGTTTTCTTCCACAAACCTCTTGAAGAATTCCTAGGGTTTGTGGATCGCGGATTTCTTCTACTGCATCCACCGAAAGTGTTATTCTCCCAAAGAGCTTTCTTTCACGCACTGTTTGCAAAAGGAAGGTTTAGATCTAGTATTGTTTCAGAAAATTGCATAATTTTTTATAATCTGGTATACATTTTGTATTTTATGTAATTATCGCAAACCCAAGGCCTTTTATAATATGACTTAACAATGTTTACTTTAATGAGTTATTTGGCTTAAGACTTAACTCTAAAATTTATTTCCTCTTGTTTTCTTTCGGTGCTTAAAATTGTTTCATTATTTAGTTTAATATCTTTATTTTCCTAAATGGGAAGTCATGGGTTAATCGATTTTCTAGCAAGGACAAGAATGTAGAGTTGATTTTTTAGGAAGGATGGGTTAAATTAAATTTTGATGGTGTATCCAAAGGAAATCTAGGCCCTTCAAGAGCTAAGTGTGTTGCTTGTGATTGGATGATCAATATGATGGTTTTTGGAGTTTAAAAATTGAAGGATGGGGCAAAGAATGAAGTAGGGGCACAAGCAGTTTTACTTGTCGTGGACTTGGCAAGATAATGAAGGTTGATAAATTTCACTTGGAGGGTTCTTAACAAATAATCATTAATGCAATACCTAATGGTGAATCACATGTTAAAAAATAAATGAATTTATAGACATCTTCACCAAAGTGTGATATTGTTATCAGGAGTGAACTATGTAGTCTTTTAGTCAAACTTGTTGACCCATGTTTCATTTGTAGTGGTTCACAGGAACCCATCTCTCATGAGAATGAATGGAACACTTAACACTCATTGCATCTAGGTGATGCTCACAAGGGTGAAGCATCGGTCCTTCCCAAGAGGTCAACCCTCCCAATATTGCTCCAACTCAAGCACACTTAACCATGGAGTTTCCTCCAAGGTTAAACTCACTTAGCTTGCTACCCATTCACAAAACCTTCAGCAAGTAGTGTGCCTTGTGAACCATTCATTATAGAGCCACTTTAGCTCATTAATTGATAACTAGGTGTTTTCTACAACAAGTCAAATTGTGATATTGCTATCAAGATTCAATTGTATTGTTTTCGAGTCAAACTCATTGACCCATGTTTCATGAGTAGTGGTTCACAAGAACCCATCTCTCATGAGATTGAATGGAACACTTACCACTCATTGTTCTAGGTGATGCTCATAGGGGTAAAGCATCAGGTCTTCCCAGGAAGTCACCCATCCTAGTTTTTCTCCAACTCAAGCACGCTTAACCATGGAGTTTCCTCCAAGGTTAAACCCACTTAGCTTGCTACCCCATTTGCAAAACCTTCGACAAGTGTTATGCCTTATGATCATTTCATTATAAAGCCCCTTTAGCTAGTGTAGGTTTTTATTTCCTAATGGGATATTTATTTTCTTATTCCTAGGTTTTTCCTGTACTTGTAATCAAGCTTGCTTAGGATTAACAAGTAGTTAATGTGAGTGGTTGCAAGGCTTTGACATATTCCATAGGAGTTATAGTTTCCTTTTTTAGGCTATTGTAGTGGTCTCTTCCCATTAGTTATATTTGTCACCTCTCCCCCCTATACATACTCTCTCCTAGCTAGTCTCATGGTACTTTGTTGCATTCTGTAGATTTTTCTCTTGCATTCACCTTATGGTACTTTGCTTCTTTAGCATTTGTAGCTCTCTCTTGGAGGCTAACTTTGTGTTTTTGTTTTGATCTTATACATTTATATTCACAATTTTATATTTATTTGTTTGCATTAGTTTTTCAAGGTTATTCATGTTTTTGGGTTCTAACAAGCACTTAGTACCAACCTCAACAAGAAGAGTGATGGAACCTCTGGTAGGAAAGAAAAAATATCATGCACCCTTATCATAATATCAAATTTCTCATATGTATCTTGATGCATTTCTCATGTAAATAGGTGTTCTTCATTAATAACATTCACCATACATAATGGATCAATGAGTACTCCTCCTAAGAGCTTTCCTTTAATTTTTGTAGTACTGTATAGGGGTCCATCAGGTGCCTTGCTAGTTTCACTTGAATCAATGGTGATACAAGGTCCGAAGTTGGGTTTAAGTTGCTCATTAAGGTTCACAACATTGATGGCATCATCACACATATCATTAGCTTGTACATTTTCAAGATTTTTATGCTCAACAACATTGGTGGAATTAGGAGACAAGGGATTAGTAAAGATTTGCAAGTTTTGATTAGGGGGTTGTACAAATTTATTTCCTTATCTTTCACACCCTCCACAGTATAATGCTAGAATCAATTTAAGGTTTTGGATAATATGTTTCAACCTAAAGCACTTCTCAATATCATGCCTAATTTGATGATGGTATTGACAAAAGGCTTTATCATCAAATAAAACTTGCAAGGGTTTAGAAGCATCCATATGTTTGACAGGAGTAAGCTTCAACACATTAACATTAATCAAGCATGATACTATTAAATGATTCAGAAAGAGGAGTTAAAGTACAATGTAAAAATATTGATGATTAAAGGGATCACACCTAATGTTGTGGTTGCAGCTTGTATATCAATATGATTTGAAAAAAATTGATTGATCTTGATGAAACCTTTGTTTTATTTTTGAAACTTTTGAAATAATTTTTTAGTGCCATCATTCTTATCAACCAGAGTGATTAATGAAGATGATTTAAATTGGTTGACTTAAAGCTGATAATTATGATTTAATTGACAACACAAAAATTAGACATGAAATGAACATCAGAAGTTGCAAGCATAGGACACGTTGGGTTCAATAAGACATAATGTTGGAAAATAAGGTTCACTATCTTATACATGTAAACTAGGATAGTAAACTTATCTCCACTTGAATTACTTTTAAGGGCAGTGCATCCACAAGGCTCAACCTCAAATTCGATCAATAAGGATTGGGAACAAGGTGGATCTAACAGTGCTTATGGAGGATTAAAAATGATACTAAAATTATGTGAGTTGGATATTGAGTCTAGAGCCAAAGATGAGAAAACAAGGGGTTTTAATGACATGGATCTCTAAATGAGAGGCAAAAAGGAACTTGTCTCTGAAATCTGAAATGGAATCAAGAGGACTAGTTTGCCAAGGGAGACCTTGACATGGGAATATTGGATACAGATGAAACTAATATTTTTGAGATCAATATGTTGTTTCAGATTCTTTTCTAAAAATTTAATTTAGAAGTGTTCAAGTCAATTTTGCTAGGAGCAAATTCAATCTTGCTTTTTTGGATCTATGAAAGTCCAATTTGTAAGTCTATGTCTACTTGATATGATCCCAAATTCATGTTTCAGAAACCTGCCACCTACACATATAAATAAGGGAAAATGTTGGGTTTGCCCATGTTAAACCCTAATTTTAGATTTAACCATGAAATAGAATTGAAAGGAACTTGAATTGAAATTGAAACTATGTTGTAATATAATAGAGGCTAGATTTGAATAGAAATGGTTGGTTGGAAAGTTTATGCCTTCATGAGCCTTATTTGTGTCAAATTATTCATGAAGATGTTGATGTTGATATCGACTTGTAGAGTTGACTTCACAAGAGGTTGATCATGGATGTACCATGAATGCTTGAGATCTAAAACTTTACTTCTTTGCTTCCATGCCTTAATGATTCTTGATTACTTGCTCAATTGAATTGCATAGGATGTGATTTAAAACTTGATAGAAGATATTTCGATTGATGGGAGTGGGCTTGCTTTTATACCTCTCCTCTTGTAACGTATTCAAATTTTTGAACCTGAATGACATGAAGAAGGATTTCTTGATCTCACAATGTAGTCATTAAATGATTTAATTTGGACCATTTTTGCAGATTTAAGGTCACCTGAGGAAAACTTGCCTTGGGTCAAGGTAATCCTTGGTGACCCATACCTAGGTCAAGGATGTCTCAAATGAGTTGCCAAATTAGGTTGTGCCAAGGACCAAAGGTCAATAATGTGATGAAAATGCTAGTTTTTGAGCCAATGCAAGCTGAATCAAGCATGATCAATATTGGAAGGCTATAAATGATAAAATGAGGCCTAGGTGAGCATGAAATTATGTAGGGGTACAATTTACAATGCTACACATACAAGGCTCCAATGAAGAAAAATATTCTCTTGTAAAATCATGTGATATTAAGTACCTGAGTCAAGTATCCATTGCTTTGATGATCCTATAGTTGCAACAAGTGCTTATCGTATTACTTTATTTGGTTGTCAAGAAGTGGAAGGAGATGATTCTTTCCTATAGGAGGATGTCAAATTAATGTTATTATTCTTGATGATGTTTTTAAACTCATCAATTTTCTTAGCATATCAATGATGCTCATCATGACCAACTTTATTGCAATATGAACAAGTTGGTCTCTCCTTATTTTGTGGATTTCCCTTCTAGGAGGAAGATGTATAATCTCCTTATTTAGGATAGGAATATTGTTCGCTATCCTTGCATGGATTAGGCTTAGATTTCTTATGTTTCTTGTGGATTCATTTGCTTGACTAGTTGCCAAAACCTATGAGTTGGATTATTTGCAAATGGTCGTTGTGATCAAATTTGATTGCTCTAGCATCAACATATTTATGAATGAATAAAATGATGGTGTAATATAAGCAACCCCCATAATAAAATGATGAGTTTGGAAACTACAAAAAACAATTGCATACTATGGAGGAAGATTTTCAAAAAAACTTGAAGACCAACTATGTGTTCTTCTTATCAATGCAACAATCTCTGAGTTGTTCTTTTAGTTGAATTTTCCTTAGTTACATAGTCTTGGATTGTATCAAAATTATTAGGATCTGAATTTGTTAGATCATTATCATGTTTGTATCCCCTAATCTCATCAACCTTACCATACAATTGAACAAGTTTATCATAGACATCCTTTATTGTTCTACGCTTATCAATATAAAAGATAAGATCAAGTGATACATATTTTTCTCAATGTTCCAAGAGCCATAATACTTTTAATGAGCTAGTCCATTTTTAGATTAGGATCTAATGGTTTTGGACTAGTGCCACCAATATAGTGATTTAATCCTTTCTACATTAGTTTACTTTGTGCATTTATTTTTCAATTGCATAATTATGTAGAGTTAAAAGATGAAACTTAAGAAAACTCACATGCTAAAAATTAGAAGAGGACAAGAGAGAACTTAAGGCACAATCATACAACTCAAGCCCCCAAATTCACTCAATCAAATAACCCCACCAATAGCAAATGGTGTGGTACTTTATGCTTAGTGTGAATGTAAAGACCACTTGGAAAACAAAATGTAAAGTGGACTTTTGATTTTAGTGATTAAAAAGGTCATATTTAGGCTATAGTAGACTCAGATCAATATGCAAAAGACCAACTAAGATCTATGCATTACAATTACAAAACAAGTTGAATAAGGCCATGTGTTGAAAGTACTATTTTTTTATCATAGTGACTACAAATTAATAGTAGAACTATGAAGTACACAAAAAAACACACACTTAAAAAAACACATAGAAAGGAGTTTGTATGAGCCCAAACAAAGCCCCAAAAGTTGTTAAATTGAGGGTTACTTAGAAACACTATGAAAAACTAAGGCTTTTTAATTAAAAATAGGCACCAAAAATAGAAAATAACTACACCATTATGTAAAGCATAAAATTATACCCCAAATTAAAAAAATTATCCTAAAAAGGAGTTGAAATGACTAGGTTATGAATATTTGAAGTTGGACTGCAAAACTAAAAACTCATTTGGAGAGAAGGCCAAATTTTTAAATCCATTGCTAACATCAACAAACAACAAGCTTAAAATTGACAGTTGTCATCCAAAAATGCTAGCATGTTTTCTCATGTGGTACTTGTGTGTTAATAGTGACATGGCATCAATCAAATCAAAAGCCACTGTGTGTTTTCAACATGGTTTGTTGTTGTGTACTCGTGGGCAAGTAATTGGCACCATGTGTCGTTATTGGTGGGGGAACACATTGATGTCACTATCGATGGGGATCTACATTATAGTTGTGTAGTAGTATATAGGGATCCCACATGGTGGTCTATAGGGTGTACTAGTAATTGAAGGTGGAGGTCAAGAGGGTGTCAAAGGGAGTACCACATGATTGAGGAGTACGGGGTAGTACCCTATTGCATAGGCATGTCTGTGTAGATATGTATTTGCCCTTGTTTATTTTGATTAATAAAAAATATTACAAATAAAATATCTTAGTAAAATATTTTATTTTTAAAAAATAAAATACCATGGAAAATAATTTTTATTGTTAGCCATAATGACATCTGCACAACAGGGCATGGCAACTTTTTTTTGAGGATGTCAGGTGACTAGCTCCAATTTTCGATGATTTGATAGTTGGTCTTAGCTAATTTAGGCCTTATGAGCATGATGGTGGGATTAATTTTGGCCTAAAATGCTCAAAAATAGAAGGTACCTCCCAATTCTAGTAACCTCCAAACTTCAAACCCTTGTAGATTTGGCCTTCAGTGTTCAATTTGGATAAAGCAAAAGACAAAATCGACTTTCTCAAACCTTGTGAATCTAATAGTGACCTTATATTTGACCCAACAAGATTTGATTTTGACTTGCAACACAAATCCATGAAAACAAATCCCCAAATACATGAAAATTGTGCTCAAAATCTCTCAAAAGACTAATGAAAGGTTCTCATCAAAATTTGACGCCATGTATGATTTTGTTATGGACCTACTCACCCAAGATCGAGATGATTAATGGAAAGGACAAAAACATGATAAGATCAATATGACAAGAATAAATTGTATTCTCATGGAGAGTGCAATAGAATAGAATAAATTTACAAAGGAGACCCTTTGGTTAAGTAGGACAATGTGAGACATAGGATTGCATGAGATTATGATAAGTGTCTCAACCTTATTACATAATACTAAAGTGATAACTTATCAACCACATAAGGTGGAAAGGAGATAATGTGATAAGTCCACTAAAGGTGGAAGTTCCACTTAATGTCGGAATGTTCCTATGTAATCCCTAAGTAAACTTAAGTGGCCTAAGAGAAGAACTTACCAGGTATAACACTTAAACGCACCAAGTGATTGATTTACATGTTAAATTTGCAAGATTAGGTAGTCTGATGAGACCCCCCAACCTTGACTGCATCAGTGCTCTTTGTGTATAATTTGAAATCCTTGGATAAGTTATTAGTTTTGTTGTCATGTTTCTTTATATGGTCCATTGTGTTAATTGCCTTAATTATTCATGTGTGCTTCTCTTGTATAATAAATTCATGAAGGGTAGGGCCATAATAGTTAATGTACATGAGCATGAGGGAAACATGTAGTTTCCATGTTTGGTAAAAAAATATTCCTATGATATTTTCTTGCCTCATTCTAGTGACGTTGACATGAAATTAACACTTGCTAAAATGTTTTTGGGTACAAGTAATTGGTTTATATAGTTCCATTTTTATTGGATACCTGTATGTAATTCATTTGATACCCCGTGTATCCCAAGAAAATCATATATTTCTTAATTAACATATTTAGTTTCTCATTAATTCCAAGAAGGAATAACTCTATATGCCCAAAAAGCAAAACACAAATAAACCAATAGTTGGATAAATAAAAAAGCTTGTTTCCTTCCTAATTTTAATATTGTACAACTCCCACTTATAGTTAAACAACCTTTTATTTTATTTTTGAATATAAAACATTTGGCATGCTTTTAACCTGAAAGCAAAAAATGTGACTAATGCTTATTCATCATCATGAAATAAACATAAAACAAATATAAAGAACTGAAAACCAGAACTATCTGGATAAATGAACAGAGTAATTTTCTTATTTTCTCCCAACATAAAGGCTGATATCTTTCACGAAACTCTTTAAAATGATGTCATTATCAATTCATAACACACATGTTGATAAACCATAACGATTGATAATTATGAATATAAAAGATCTAATGTAGAGAAATTCCAAATTAATATCAACACACATATTAAGTACTCATAAAGAAGAAATCTAATTTGCACATAGACAAAAAAATATAAAAGAACACGCCAAAATTCTTCCTCTATGAAATTATCAAAACTCTCTAAAAAATGGTAACACAATACAATGATTTTCAAAAGTTTTGACCCTTCAATATTCCACACGATACATATTTATAGACTATAAAAATGTAATTACTATCTTTAAGTAACTAATGCTTTAAAAGAATCAATTTTTGAAAGAGGAGCCTTTTTAAAACATCTAACATCCCACTTAAATAAAAAGATTTTTAAACATAGAGTCTTTAAACTTAAAGACTTAGAAATAACTTAAAATATTTAAAACATTCAAAAGAGCCATCAAGGTTGAGATGGTGAGGCCATATTTGTTTGGACAAGCAGAGGTGGTTGAGATGTTGCAAGCCAATCCTTTAATTCTCCACAGGTTTTAGTATTGGGGCCAATTTTGCATCCTTGAGAATGACAATATACTTCAATCCAATATACCATACCACCTTTCCTACCTTGATTTTGTCTATTATGGCCTAAATACTCACAGGTTGATCAACATTGGAATTAAGACAAGCACTCAATCCTTGAGAATGACAATAGACTTCAATCCAATATACCATACCACCTTTCCTACCTTGATTTTGTCTATTATGGCCTAAATACTCATAGGTTGATCAACATTGGAATTAAGACAAGCACTCATATTCACCATCTTCTGAAAGTTGTCTCTTTGAAGTGTATGTTTGTTAAAGAGGCATTTGACGATATTTAAAAAATTTTCTTTATTTCATCCACAATTACATCCTCATTATTAATTTTCATCTTAAGTATTCAAGCAACACTATTAGCCAATTTGACTATCTTTACATGTATTTTATTGCATTCTTTTACGGTTTCATTCAACACATCTATACATTTCTTAATGATCTGACTTCTCAACTTAAAATCCTTAGACCATATCATGCACCTCACATCATTCTGGTTTGTTATAATCTTCTCTGAGATAGCATGAGCAATGCCCGTCGTGACTATTTATTTGAACTCTACAAGTACCTTCAACCATGAATCTTCATCTTGTTTTAGTCCATGAATTTTATAATGATTGAATTTCTTTAAATGAATCATATTATCATACACCCTTTTAATCTGCTCTAAAAATGAGGAGCCTTTGGTACGAAGATCTTCAATCCATTTTTGGTAATTTTTCCAATGGTGTTGTCTTCTTGTACCTTATTAAACATGGATTGGGCACTTGGAGAGCTAATATCTACACTTTCTTGAGCTTGATTGACTAGCCACACAAAAGGATCAATAAAGTTCTTTAAGTAGTTTATTAAAATATCTATCTACCCTTTAACTTCTTCTTTGCCTAGTTTATCTCTTTGCGATCTTTCCAAAATCATGCAAGCAATCACCTAAAAATAATGACTATCTCCTTCTCTACTAGGTGGTCCTAGATTGACTCTATAAAAATTAAAGTAAACTAGAATAGCTTGAGTAGGTTCCTTACTTGTATTTCGTTGCACAATCTTTGTATGATCATTGCTAGTGTTCTCGTCCTCCATTAATTTGGATTTTATTTTTAGATTTTTAGTCTTAGGTATCTCATGCAATAATTTTCCCACTGTATTATCATAGAACATTTTGAAATATAGCATCTTCCTTTTCTTCGATAATGAAGTCTCTAACCAAGATGGATAACTTGTAGTGTTCACATGTAGTCATTCGGGTAGAGAGATCTAAACTCCTCATTATAGGTGGCTGACCAATCCTTATTTTTTGAAAAGAAAGCATGCAATATTTTTTCTAGTTGAATTACTAATGCTAATTCACTTCTAAAAGTGGCATATTCTCTACATCCAAATACTTCACTTCAACACTTTTTCCTTTTTCTCATTCAAAAACTCCTCCTACATTACATATAGAATCATCACCACATGTCTTATTGATATAGGAGCATCCAGGGTGTAAGAGGAATCTTGTATCATCCCCCAAAAAATATTGTCTAGTTTCAATAAGGGTTATCTTTTGACAGGGTTACCAATTTTAGCAGGTTGTTCATTTGACCACAAATTGTTCCATTTGCTTCCATAGAGGTTCATTTTGGATATACAAGTCTACAAGTAAAGTTTCATGGCAGGATCAAGTTTGGTTTTGAAGTTATTGCATTTTCTATTTTGGCAAGGTGGTACAAAAACTTTGAACTCGATTTTGAAGGCTTTAAAGGCTTCGAAAAGGAGGTCAAACTTTGATTACCCAATTCTTCACAAGTTGAGGGTGTAGAGTGCTCTATACCATTTCCAAAATGGGGTTATAATAGCCAATTGACTCAATGGTTCACAAGTTATGGTTTTCAGAAGTCAGGCCTTCAGTACTCTAGTTTCAATACAAGTGAAAAAGAGAAAAAATTCACTTAAGGCAGGAAATTGAACAACTGGGTGCCAAAATGGGAATATTTCACATTCCAAAATATTCTAAGGTAGCTAGTTCTGCTACTTATATGGGGCTGAAGGGGAAATTTCGGTTCGGTTCTAAGAGTGTAGATTGAGGCTCTATCTTGCAAACTATTATAATGAAAATGCCCATTTGGTTGTAGCATGTTATTTTTCTCAATATTGTAATGCCATTTCATTAAGGATAATAAAAAGCAAGTGTTTATGTTCTTGTCAATAATTTGTTCTTGCAATTTTTTTGTTTGTTTTGTTGTGTGTGTTTGGTTAAATAACAGGAGTACCCTTCATCAAGTGGTATTAGTGAACAACCCCATAATAGGTAATAATAATCATATCGTGGCTTCTCCTAGGAATAGTATATTCGAACTAAGTATTATTTTCCCCATCATGAAGTGCATATAAATTGTCAACCCAGGAATGTCTACTTGACATAGTATAGCACTGTTTGTGCACTAAGTCTCTCATGAAGTCATTTTGCTTAAGCTACAAGAAGGTACATGCATGAAAGAAAATTACAATATTGCTACATAAAAGTAAACACACACAACTACTAATGGAAAACAGTGCTAGCAATTACAACTTCAATCTTAGTCTATTCTGTCAACCCAAAGCATTCATGATGATCATTTCTGCAAGTGTTGCAAGAACATACATAGTGTACAGTACTATAGGAAAGAATAGTAAAATTTACTTGAATTGCAGTAAATGCTCAAACAACTTAATCTACTCTATTCTAATCCACCTTCCAAGTGGGCCCCCTTGGTTAGATTTTGCTAGCTACCAACACAATTGAACTCAGAATCACACCTTCATTATATTTCCATAAAACTAATTACATTACCATGAGACAACATAGAACTAGAAAATTCATTTTGCTTCAACTTTATATCAATAATACAACCATATGAATCTCTTTTTATCTAACCATCAACTCCCTTTATAGAGAGGATCAATGCTTATTTGAATGCAAAGGATAACTTCTAACTAACTCGCACCATAAAGAAAGGAAAGTACAATAGTCCATGATGAAATAACATAAATCTTGCATAACCGCTTAACAAAACATTTATCACATAGAAAATATAGCATAAACATGTTCCTATATTTCCCATAATAGTTCTTCCTTCAAATTGTCAAGCACGTCTTGCGGCACCACAATAATTTTCCATCATCATGACTGAGTCTTCCTTGCTTTTCATCAATGCTCATTGATCCATTCTTTAGTCATTCCTCTTTCCCTGACAAGTTAGTAGCATATACATATCTCCAAGCATTTAACCATTCAACCAATCCAAATATTAGAACACACATCCAAACAGTTATATGAAATATTGCAATATATGTATAATATTTAGCAAAAAGGTATCTAGAGTATATCAGCTATCATCTACCCATGGATTTTGATGGTTCTCCTTTGCTTATAACATATTCACACATTCAAATACTAAAAGGTGTAACAAGTGTCTTGGAAATGTGTGAAACAGAGCATAAAAATATCATAAAATAAGGATAAATTATGGACCCATCATTTTCCCCCTACGATCATAATGAGTGTCCTCAAGCATTGCATTTCTTGGCTATTCCTTTGAATCCTCCTACTTCTGTCTTTCCTCTTCTCCTACTCTTGAAGGTAAAGTAAAATCCCCTAGTTTTCTCCCAGTAGTCCACTTTGTAATCCTCTTGAAGCTAATCCATCTTTGTGGCATTGACATTATACAGGGGCCACATGAGCATTGGTGGCTGAAATGTTAGAGGACACCAGAGTTATCATCGTATCTACCTCCCTAATTTCATATACTTAGGTGCCCTGGTTATGGATGCTTCAAGGTTAAGGGGGTTGTGTGGCTCTGATTTCTTGAAGGCTTCTGGTAATCTACTCCACCTATTTTTAGCACCTGTTAAAGCTCACTGGAAAGTGAAATAGGGCATTCACTAAAATTTCTTGTAAACCTTTTCTTTGACAACAAAAAATTTGTCACTGGTTTCTGCATTTATTTTTCCATAGGTAAGGTTTAACCAGTCCCTTAATAGAACATCAAGCTTACTACTTTCAACCCTTAGGAGTAATTTTTCTGACTTTTCCTGATCATTGTAAGCATCTAACTGTCTGTCATAGTTAGTCTCATTATACATCCATGACATTAGAGCTCTCAGGTGTATATCTCCAATATATATCAAAGGATTCCAATCAGTTTCATCTGGGATAATAAAATTGTAGAGATAAAGTTCACAAAGTAAATTTTGCTACTAGGAAGGAAGGGATTGGTACAGTCTGTAGAATTCATCTGTTTTGAATTCTGACTCCTTATCCTTCATGGTCATCATTAATTAAAATATAAGAAATTATTCTTTCAAACATAAAGCATAAACCCTGGGAGGAGGACTATGGGCAATAATCTAATCAACCAACTTCAAAACATGGTTCATTCTTTATTTTTGCCTTTGCAATTGCTCTTTTAAATCCTCTATTTCCTCACTCTATTCATCAATTTCTTTATGCATTTTCTTCCTTTCTTCTTTTCAAAGAATTATTTTAAATACAAATTGAAAAGGAGGGACTGAAGAGTACGTGGGCCAAATTCTATGAATTGAGGCTTCCTCTTCTCCTTGTAGGATTGTTCTAGATAATCAGTTAACAAAGTTCTTCAAAAGGGCACGATAACATTCCTTGGAAAAGAGTGAGTTGGAGTTTGAGCCTTTTGAGGTTCTTCTTGCATTTCTTCCTGGACTTTTTGTTGCATTTCCTGAGGGTCGCTTGGTTGTTGAAGTGGCTCTTGATGAGTACTTCCAGGCTGATCACTAGGTGAATCATTCAAGTTTTGGGAACTATCCAGAACAATTGTTTGTAATGGAGAATTATCAGAAATGTGATCCACATGAGGTTCAAGGGCAGGTTGATCTATTGAGACAGATTGGCCACTTGGAGGAATATTTGGCACTTGCCCTCTCATACGGGAGCTCCTCCACAATAGAGTCTCTATAATTTATATTATTTTCTTCCTAATAACTTTATTTGGTTTCTCTACTATAGGAGTGGTTGTTGTAGGATCCAAGTTCTTTTTCTTAGTCCTGGAAATTGTAGGGATTTGGGTTTGGTCTTCAACCTCAGGAACTGAAATTCTTTCATTAATTTTTCTCTTCCCTTTTATTTGGGCAGAGGTAGATGCACTCTCTGCAGGAGTAGGCTGAGGTTTGATTTTCCTAGGCTTTTCAGGCTCTTCTCCTTGGATAGTTATCTCAGCTATTGGTTTAGAAGGAATATCACTCACATGGACAGGTTGCTCACCAGGGTCATTCTGAGGATGCAAAGTCTTGATTTGGACAAATTCATTCCAAGTTAAGGGAGATACATCCCTAAGTGACCTCTCAACAAGTAGTTTAATTAAATCATGGAGAGTGACAGAGTTGGTTTTCCCTTTTTGGGTCTCCTCTGCACCAATACTCAACATATTGTAGAGAAAATTTGGGACATTAACTGGAGACTTATGTCTAACATAACTAAGCAACTTGAAATGATATGCATGTAAGTGAGAAAACCATTCTTCACAACTAAGGTACCTGATAATGTGTGTTGCTAATTCATCAAATGGAGAAGGAAGGGACACACATTTGTAGCCTTGCTTATTCAACTCTAATGAAGGGTCTACAAGTAGGGTAAACTGGGCTCGAGATAACCTAGCATCATGCTCACCAACCGCAGGCAACCCAATTATTTATGCTATTCTTTCCTCTGTTGTTGAAAATGTAATGCCCCACACATTTTCTTCCCCTTCATCAAAGGTCTCCATGACTTGGATAGCTACCTCCTCATCAAATTCAGTCAATTTTAGAAAATATGTGAGCCACCCACAAGCATGAAATCTCCTGACCGCTTCCACATTTGCAAGCAAACTGGTATGAACCATTGATTCATGGCACATTAATTGTCTATCCATTGCTCCAAATTATTCCTTAAATTTTTCTCAATTTACTCTATAATTTGTCAATTAGAATTCTCTTTGTTCCTTTTGGAATTCCCCAATTCCTCTAATCACCTCTATAATGCCCTGAAAACCAGCTTCGTAAAACTCCTCACTGCACCTTCAACTATGAATTCCCTTATAACTCTATGTTACGTTTCAAAAAGGATAAGTTTTGAAAATGACAATAATAACACTTAAGGCAAGGGAATTATAGTTTTGAATACAATTAATTTCTCACAACTTGATTATGACACTTTAGGATTACATCAAGTCAGAGATCAAAGATAATTCAGAAAATGGATTATGACACTTATGTGAAACATAAAGGACTTAAATAAACATAATATAAGTACAGATTTGAAAAGATGGGGCAATCTCTTAAGGAATTATGAGTATGACAATAGTGACCTGGAAAATTACTACACTTCCCTGCCCCCTACATAATTAGGACAAGTGTCCACACTAGTCATACTAGGAATGAGGTAGGAAACTAGCATAATGCCACATTATAAATAGATGCATTATTAAATATAATAGTCTAAAGGTATGAACTAAAAATAGAAGAGATCAAATTGTTGTACCTGCTATGATGAATTGACATGTGCAAGAGGCTGACAGTAATTGAAAACTTTATCAAAAGAACTAGTGTTGAAGATGACCACATCGAGTGACATGGCAATTATTGAAAGCAAGTAAAATAGAAATGTTATGACGTGGATAGTGGGTGGATGGAAGGTAGAGAAATAGAGTGTAATGGAAAGAATAATGTAGAAAATGAATGGATAGAGAAACTTCATCGAAAATAAAGTGTTTATTATGATCATACCCAATGAAATTTAGGGTGAAGCGGTAGGAAGAAGGTTGACACCTTTTGTTGTAAGAAGTACTACCTTTGGTAAGTATGAAGTATTATCAATGAATTGTTGCAAGAAGTGATGTTTTATCTATGGCTGATGCTATAGACGAAGTCTATGACCATTTACCAATAATTTGAAACTAACAAGATCAATGGTGGATAATTGTACTGCTTCATTATCAAACACATGATCAATTTCATAGGGTCCTAGCCACCATGTTTGTAACTTGTCAGGTATTTCTTGGAAACGTGAATCAAAAAATAATGCCCAATCGCCTACTAAGAAGCATTTGTTCTTGATGTGTGGATCATGCCACTTCTTTCTCTGTTTCTACACTATCTTTGTTCTTTCCAAGGCATATTTACTCATCTCATCCAAAGAGTTGAGGTGAAGAAGGTGGTCTCGCTGTGCTCCAGGAAGATCGATGTTGAGCTTTAGGGCAGTTCACAATATTTTATGTTCAAATTCAATGGGCAACATTGCTATTTTTTCATAGAGCATTTCAAAAGGAGTAAATCCTATTATTGTCTTCCATGCTATTCTGTAAGCTCAGACTGCTTCTGGAGGGCAGTTGCTCCAATCTCAGTGATGTAGTTAAACTGTTTTGGTTGGAATAGCTTCAATTTCTTTGTTTGTAACTTTAGACTGACCATTTTCTTGAGGATGGTAGGGATTGGAATTTGTGTGCCTGATATTGTACTCGTTCATGAGTGTTGTGATCAAGGTTGATATGAATTGTGCCCCTTGATATGTAACTAGCTCTCTTGGCACACCATAGCGGGTAAATATTTCTTCATATAAGAATTCAACCACTTTTTTGTCATGTGCATGATTCATTTCTTTGACTTCAACCCATTTGGTGACATAATCGGTGCAAACTAGAATGTAAGATTTGTCATTAGATGGTGGGTCAATAGGACCAATAAAATCCATGTCCCATTTATCAAATAGTGTGACCACCACTAGTGGAAATAGAGTCATTTCATCTGACTTTGTAGGGTGACACATCTATCACATTTCCTTATGTAGTTGGTTGCATCCTTATGAAGTGTAGGCCAGTAATAACCAGTTGTCAAGATTTTCATAGCTACCCTTTTAGCTGCAAAGTGTCCTCCATAGGGATCATCATGACAAGTGTGAAGGATGTCATAAGTTTCATCCTCACGTACACATCTTCGTATGACTTAGTCTGGACCAATATAAAACAATGTATTATTAATCTAGGAAAACATAATTTTTTTCTCAATTGGCAGTTTTCGTTCCTTGGGAGAAAAATGAGTAGGCATCTTATCAATTGCAATATAGTTAGCTATATCAACATACCACGGGCTTTTAATAGCAATATGAAACAAATGCTCATCAAGGAATGCATCATCAACCACATAAGTGACAGTATTATCATTCTGGAGCCTTGATAAATAATCAGATACAATATTAGCTCTACTTGGCTTGTCAATGATAGTGATATCAAATTCTTGTAGCAGCAAAAGCCATCTTGCTAACCTGCTTGTGATGGAAAGTTTGTTCATAAGATATTTTATGGCTGCATGGTCAGTATGAACAAAGATTGGATATCCTATAACATAATGACAAAACTTATTCAAAGCATAGACAACAACCAACAACTCTTTTTTATTGACTATGTAATTGAGCTTTGGTCCATGTAAACTCTTGTTGATATAGTAAATGACATGTTTAAGGTTGTTGGATTTCTGACCTAGGACTTCTCCTATTACATAATCAGAGGCATCGATATGAATATAAAAAGGCAAAGACCAATTAGGTCCTCTAAGCACTAGTGTTGTAGTAGAAGGGATTTGAGCTGCAAGAAGGATTCCTCATAGGCTGGTGTCCATGTGAACTCAAATTCTTTTGCAAATAATGTGTACAATGGGCTGGCTATTTGACTAAATTTTTTAATGAAATTCCTATAATAACCAACATATCCTAAAAAGGATCTAACATCTTTTTTCTTTGTAGGTATAGGTAATGTAAGAATTACCTCAATTTTTGCAGGGTCCACTTATATTCCAGCTTTTGAGATGAAGTGTCCTAGCACAACTCCTTCTTGCATCGTCATAATTTTTTTTTCACTATTCAAGGATAAATTATGCTCTTTACATCTGATCAACACTTTTTCTAAGTTCACCAAAGCTTTGTCAAAAGTAACATCAAACATGGTGAAATCATCCATGTCAGTTTCCATGTAATCATGTGATATATCAACAAAGATGTTGATAATAGCTGGAGCATTACATAAACCAAAAGGTAACACAAAATAGGAATATATTCCCCAAGGACACGTAAATGTGGTCTTTTCTTGATCCTCTCGAGCAATGTTGATCTGATTATATCCATTGTACCCATCAAGAAAAGAAAAGTACTTTTTACTAGCTTAGGTATCAGAACTTGATCAATGAATGACAATGGAAAATGATATTTCTTTGTAGCATTGTTCAGTTCTCTGTAGTCCACACATATTCTCCATTTACCTCCTTTTTAGGGAAAATTACCAAAGGAGAAATTCATTGGCTATCTAAGATTGGCTAAATAAAGCCAACGTTCAACAGTTTCTGCAACTCAGTCTTCACAATTTCTCTCAAGGTTGGGTTAATTCTATTCTAAGGTTGGCAAAGTGGTAAATTTCCCTTGTTGATATATATTATGTGTGTGCAAAGATTTGGACTTAATCCTTTCATATCTCTATAATCCCAAGCAAAAGCTTTCTCATGATTACAAAGGAGTTGAGTTAACAGGGATAATTGTGATGATGATAGTTTATTGTTGACATGTAGGTTGTGACCAGGTGAGAGCTCCATCTTAGTTGTTAATTCAAACATTGATACTGTGGGTATAGGAGGTGTGGATATCTCATAGGGTAGTAATTGATGGATAATATCAGGTTCAATAGGAAGAGCACAGTCCTCATAGGTAGATAACAACAAAATAGAATTATCAGAGATATATTTTACCGCAACACAATCATTGGTAAGAATACTTCGAATCACATCATCATCTTCTTGAAGCTATAGGAAAGATTGTCCATGTAACATCATAAGTTGAGCAATAGAGTTAGCTCTTGCACTTCATCTCCCAAATCAGGCCAAATAGGAGTACTTAAGTTTGGTGAGGTTGGGCTGGAGTGTTTGGCCATCTAAAATAGTCATGTTAATTGAATGAAAACTTATATTGGCATCAACTGTGGCTAACCAAGGTTGTCCAAGGATGACTGGGTAACCAACAAGAGTTACCTTGGGTGATAATATCATGAAGTCAACAAGATATTCTCAAGAATCCAATGTAACTACAATGTCTTCTATTATGTCATATGGGGTGACAGTGGAACTATTTGCAAGATGCAAGACTATTGGAGTAGTTCTCAATCCTTCTATACTCAGTTTATGCATGGTATCCTTAGTCATGACATTGATAGCAGCACCCAAATCTATTAAATCATTTTTCGCAGACTAGCCATTAATTATAACATCAACAACTAGACTTCTAGGGTTAAAATACTTTGGAATGACTATCTTTCCCAACATAATATCGATAAGTTGGCCAAGAACATGAATTGTTTGAGGATCCTTTTTCCCACATAATAATTTTTTGAGGAAGGCTTCTTTAATATCTTTCCCATAGACACGAACATATTTGATAGCTTGAAAAAGTGGAATTTGAACATGCACATTTTTCAACTAATTAAGAATATCAAATGGTGTCTCATCCTAGGGTATAGATATTTCAACTCTAAGCCTATGAGGAAAAGAGGAACAACTTTGGTATGAATGTTAGATTAGCTTGATGAATTATTTGGTGGAACATTATTCTGCAAAGTAGTTCCTGGAAGAGGTGTTCATGTCGCAGGAAGGTCTGGAACTTCTGTAATAACATGGGGTTTTAGTGTGGGTAAAGTAGTGCCAGATATTAAGTGAATATCAGTGACTTCTAATGCATAGGCATGGTACTGTGGGGCATTTGCAACATACATAGGTTGTTTTTTCTTGTTGTTAGGCTTAGGCTATGGATGAGAAGGTAATTGTGTTTGCCTTGGAGGAGGACTTGTAGCTGCAAGAGGTGGCATGAGTGTAGGTTGAGACACTAGAGGTGGTAAAGATTGATAACAAAGATTTTGATTAGGCCATTGTTGGGATCCTTTCCACTAGTTATATGGTTTCTAGTTCCCTTGTGGTGACTTCCATTGGTTTTGAGGATGTGGCCATTGGGTTTGTTGTGAATTAAACCACTGGTTCTACTGAGTATTAGGCCAAGCATTATTCCAAAAGGTTGTGTTGGATACAATTGTCTGAGGGAGATTGTTGGATACAATTGTCTAATTGTGTGTTGTCTTTGATGTCACACAAATGTCATATCAATAAGCAGTTCTATGTGTCTACTGAGCTCAGTTGGTCAGCAAGGTGATTTTCAGTGTCTACTGAGATCTCTCAGGCATCAAAGAAAAGTATGGCAGAAAATAGTGTTAACCGAGCTTCCATGGTTATCGAAGGAAAGTTAGTGTTTACCAAGTTCACTCGGTCTCCAAAGGATGTTGCAGAATTCACAGTGGTAACCAAGTTCTCTCGGTCACCAAAGGAAATCTTTTTAGGATTAGTATTTACCGAGCAAGGTCGGCCCAATAAAGGATTTTGTTAATTTGAAGAATAAAGTTTGTTTATTCAAGCCGACTATGGTAATGATTAGTAATGTTGGTAATGATTATTAGTGCCAACTTGACAATGTGAATGGACAATTCAAATGGTATATATAGAAGGTCAAGTGGTGAATTCAAAGTGTGCAAGTGAAAAAGAGTGAAAGTGTGGACAAGTGTGAAAGAGGAAGAGTGTGTGGATGAGTGAACATGCAAATCATTTTGAAGGGAGTGTGAGTGAATTTTGAAGGATGGTTAGATATCCTTGAGGAGTAGCAGAGATATATTTGATCAGGAAGGATCTAGTGAAGCAAAACAAAGATTTGTAATCAGCAATTCAGTTACATCATTATTCAAGTCATTTCATTGTTACTTTATTACCATTGTAGCAGTGATTTTAAAATCTCTTAACCGAGTTGGTTTAACAGCCATTTTGTAAATCCTCTAACAAGGTGACAATTCTATTGAATTGTTTCAAAGACCTCTTACAAGGCCACTCCTAACAGGGTGATTAAATCCTCTAACAAGGTCACACCTAACAGTGTGTTTTGTAACCTTTAACTGGGTTGGCTCCTAACAGGGCTCACTTTAGAAGAGTGATAAAGAGTAACTAGTTACATTGGTGGTTTTTCCCATATTGGGTTTCCACTTTAAATCTAGTGTCTCTTGTGTTCATGTTATTTTCTATATG
The DNA here is from genome assembly GCA_027943335.1 of Chamaecyparis obtusa. Classification (NCBI taxonomy): domain Eukaryota; kingdom Viridiplantae; phylum Streptophyta; class Pinopsida; order Cupressales; family Cupressaceae; genus Chamaecyparis; species Chamaecyparis obtusa. The sequence continues at coordinate 30,579 of BSBK01005576.1, read as the reverse complement.
TATGCATGTTAATCATTGATGAATACTTAAGAACAGTTATAATTAATACTCACTACATTAACCGAGTTTCAACATTTCTCTGTATGTTTACCGAGGGACAGTAGTAAATGAATTAATAAGACATCTAAGGGATCTGTGGTAATATTTTTATGGTTAACTGATTCACCCCCCCCCCCCCCCCCCCTCTCAGTTACTCCATCTATATTTCCAACAATTGGTATCAGAGCTTTTGGTGCTTACAGGAAGGGTTTCAAGGACCTAAGCTAAAGATCAGGATGTCTTACAAGAGAGAAATTCCAAGGCTTAACAGAGATAACTTTTCAGCATGGCAAGGACTCATGAGACTTCATCTGGCTTCCATTGGTGATTTAGGATGCAAATATCTTGATGAAGAATATACAGCTCCTACTGGCACATTATCTATTGAAGACATTGCAAAGAAAAAGAACCATAACACCATGATGATAGACATTGCATCAACTCTCAGCTATGAAGAATTTGATGAGATCAAAGACTGCACAACTGCTTATGCAATGTGGAACAAGCTGAAGAAAATTTATGGTGGTGATGACAATGTGAAGAGAGCCAAAGTAGAAAGCCTAAGAGGACAGTTTGATCAGATGAAAATGAGAGAAGATGAAAACATTGCAAAACATGTTGAAAGGATCAAGGCAAGTGTTAGTGCAATCAGAGCTTCTCGAGGAAAAATTGATGATGAAACTATTATAAGTAAGGTTCTCAGAACATTACTCCCTATCTATGCAATAAGAGTATCTGCTATTCAAGAAAGAAGATGTGAAGAAAATCACAATATAACTTTGGATGCCTTAGTGGGAAGATTGACAGCCTTTGAGTTGGATAACTATGACAACTATGTTCCAACTTCCAAAAATATTGAATCAGCATTTGAGGCCAAACTTTCACTTAAGAAGGGCAAGAAAATAAAGAACATCCAGTCAAAGAGTGAAGAAGAATCAGAGGAAAGTTCTGATAGTGATCTTGAAGTTATTGAAGCATTACTTGCAAAGAAATATACTAGAGGCATAGGTAAATACAAAGGTAAAACTCCCTTAATCTATTTTTCATGTGAAGAAATTGGTCATATTGCAACTAGGTGCCCAAACAAGCAAAGAAAGGATGAGAAGAAAGGTCACAAGTACAATGACAAGAAGAATTTCAAATCATTCAAGGATAAAGGTAAGAAAACATGTTTTATGGCTAAGGATTCTGATAATTGTGAAGATGAAATTGTCTACATTGCTGTAAAAGATGAATCTGATGATGATGAAGATAAGATGGCACTTATCTCTCATGTAAGCAAAAATGATACATGGATCATAAACAGTGGATGTTCACATCATATGACTGGTGACAAAACAAAGTTTGAACACCTTGAAGACTATGATGGTGGTAATGTAAGGTTTGGAAACAATGAACCTTGTTGCATAAAAGGAAGAGGATGAATCTCATTAACCAAAGAACTTATATGTGATAATGCATATTGGGTTGAAGGACTAAAGTATAATCTTCTAAGTGTAGCATAGCTAATCAACATTGGACTCAAGGTTGAATTCATGCATGGCAAAGCAAGACTGCTAGATGACAAGGGAAAACTGATTGGATCAAGCAAACAAACCAAAGGTACTTGTTTTATCTTGATCTTGGTGAATGCTCATGTTTTATTGCTCAAATTGAAGAAAGTTGGTTATGGCACAAAAGATTATGTCATGTAAATTTTGATAACATGGTGAAAATAAGCAAATTCAAGAAAGTAAGAGGCATTCCTACTTTGAAGAAACCTGATGTTGGTCTATGCAAGAATTGTTAGATTGGTAAAATGAGAAAGACTAGTTTTAAAAGTAAAAATATCAGTCTGAAGATATTTTGGAAATTGTGCATACTGATTTGTGTGGACCTATTGGAATTGAGAGCTATACTAGAGAAAAATTCTTTATTCTCTTTGTTGATGTCTACTCTAGAATGATGACTGTTATGTATCTAAGAGAAAAGTCAGAAGCATTTGAGAAATTCAAATGGTATTTGGCAAGAGTAGAAAAGGAAACAGGGAAAAGAATGAAGTGCTTGAGATCAGACAGAGGTGGTGAATTCATCTCCCACGAATTCAATAATTTTTGCATTGAAAGAGGAATCAAAAGATAGGTATCAGCCCCAAGAACTCCTAAGCAGAATGGAATAGCTGAAAGGAGGAACAAATGTATCATGGATTGTGCAAGGACTCTAATGATTGAAAAGAACATTGCTATGAAATACTAGAAGGAAGCTATCAGCACTGCAGTTCATACCTTAAACCGAGTACAGTTGAAGAAAGACACATTCAAAACTCCTTATGAGTTATGGTATGGCTATAAACCCAATGTAAGTTACCTGAAAGTATTTGGTAGTAAGTGTTACATCTTAAAAGAATCTAGAAAAGGCAAATTTGATGTGAAAAGTGATGAAGGAATATTTTTGGGATATTCTTGCAAGAGTAAGGTGTATAGATGTTTGAATTTGTCTACTCACAAAATCATAGAAAGTGCACATGTGAAAGTTGATGAGTTTGCAGAAAAGATTAAAGAAGAAAGCAAAAAGGAACCAGAGGATTATAGGAGATTTGTTTACATTGAACCTAATACATTACCAGACACATCTGTCAATAAGGAGACTACATCTACCGAGCCCAGTACAGTAACCGAGTCACAAGAAGAAGTTCAAACCGAGTCACAAGGACCTGAGTCTCAGTCTAAAGCTACCGAGCCAATATCTACCGAGCCTGAGCAACCAGAACTTGAAGATGAAATTCAAGAAGATGACAATGTAACTCATTCAAGAGGCAAGGAACCTATATTGGCCAAGTATGTCAGGAGGCATCATACACCAGATCAGATTATTGGAAATAAATCAGAAGGTACTATGACAAGAAGTAAACTAAAAGGTACATGTTTACTTGCTGATTTTGAACCTAGAAATGTGAAAGATGCATTGGAAAATGAAAGTTGGATTGAGGCTATGAATGAAGAAATAAAACAAATAGAGAAGAACAAAACATGGACTCTTGTACCTAGGCCTAAAGATAAAAATGTAATTGGAACAAAATGGGTATTCAGGAATAAGTTGAATGAAGATGGTCAAGTATCAAGAAACAAAGCTAGATTGGTGTGTAAAGGATATTCTCAAGAAGAAGGCATAGATTTTGGTGAGACTTTTGCTCATGTTGCAAGATTAGAAGGTGTAAGAACTCTACTTGCATATGCAGCACATAAAGGATTTAAGGTATATCAGATGGATGTAAAATCTACATTTCTCAATGGTATTCTTGATGAAGAAGTCTACATTGAGCAACCTAAAGGTTTTATTGATCCAGACAAAAGGAATATGGTCTGCAAGTTACACAAAGCATTATATGGTCTGAAACAAGCCCCTAGAGCATGGTATGAAAGATTACATAACTATCTTATTCAGATTGGTTTCAAAAGAGCTAATGATAACAGTAGTTTGTACATCAAGGAAGGACTAGATAACACAATTATTTTGGCAGAAATATTTGTGGATGATACTGTGTTTACAGGTAATGATGATCAATGCAAAGAATTTTCAGAGCAAATGAACAAAGAATTTGAAATGTCTATGTTTGGTCAAATAAAGTTCTTTGTTGGTCTTCAGATTCAGCAGAGCAAGAACGGTATCTACATTACTCAGTCTAAATACATCAAGGAAATACTTAAGAAGTTTGGTATGGAAGATGCAAAACCAGTTGGTACCCCCATGTGTACTGGACTGAAGCTTACCAAAGATGATGATTCAAAAGAAGTAGATCAGACCTTATATAGATCAATGATTGGAAAATTACAGTATGTAGTGCATACAAGGCCTGATATTGCCTTAGCAGTTGGTATAGTAGCAAGATTCTTAGCAAAACCCAGAGAAAATCATATGATGGCAATCAAAAGAATCTTGAGATACTTGAAAGGAACTAAAGATTATGGCTTGTGGTATAAATTTGGAGGTAATCTAGACTTAAAAGTGTTTACTGATGCTGATTGGGTAGGAAACATTGATGACAAAAAGAGTACAAGTGGTGGAGCATTCTTTCTTGGCAAGAGGTTGGTATCTTGGACCAGTAAAAAGCAAAATTGCACATCCCAATCCATAGCAGAAGCATAATATGTTGTTGCAGCAGTAAACTACTCTAATATTGTTTGGTTTAAACAGTTATTGGAAGGCATGAAGGTTGAGATCAAAGAACCAGTTGTTATTTTTTGTGATAATACAAGTGCAATAAATATTTCAAAGAATCCAGTAATGCATTCCAAAACCAAGCACATTGCTATAAAATATCACTTTGTCAGAGAATTGGTGCATGACAAGGAAATTAGATTGGAATATGTTCATACAAAAGAATAGATTGCAGATATATTAACCAAGCCACTACCTAAGGATGCATTCTTGTATCTAAGAGGTAAGTTAGGGGTCATTCCCCTATTCAAGGTTCACTAAATAAAGCTTTAGTGATGCATCAACCAGAGCATGTTGAAGATTAGTCAGTTGATGCAGCATAGTCAAGGAATCATTGCATATGAATCAGTACTTAAGGTACATTGGTATTCACCGGTAGTGTGTGAGTTGTCTTTGGCATGTGTTGTCAAAGAGGGAGAGTTTGCTGTCATTTCAAGAAATTTCTAAGAAGGAGAATTTGAGAAGTTAAGAGGGAGAGTTTTCAGTCAGAGAAAGAAGTTTGCTGACAGAGGAAGATGAGAATCAAAATGAAGCTAAGGATATGTTCCTTATTCTATGTTTTCTATGAAATTTCATTGTGCTATGACATGTTGTGTTGCCATCAATGCCAGAGAGGGAGATTGTTGGATACAATTGTCTGAGGGAGATTGTTGGATACAATTGTCTAATTGTGTGTTGTCTTTGATGTCACACAAATGTCATATCAATAAGCAGTTATGTGTGTCTACCTAGCTCAGTCGGTCAGCAAGGTGATTTTTAGTGTCTACTGAGATCTCTCAGGTGTCAAAGAAAAGTATGGCAAAAAATAGTGTTAACCGAGCTTCCATGGTTATCGAAAGAAAATTAGTGTTTACCGAGTTCACTCGGTCTCCAAAGGATGTTGCAGAATTCACAGTGGTAATTGAGTTCTCTCAGTCACCAAAGGAAATCTTTTCAGGATTAGTATTTACCAAGCAAGGTCAGCCCAATAAAGGATTTTGTTAATTTGAGGAATAAAGTTTGTTTATTCAAGCTGACTGTGGTAATGATTAGTAATGTTGGTAATGATTATTAGTGCCGACTTGACAATGTGAATGGACAATCTGAATGGTATATATAGAAGGTCAAGTGGTGAATTCAAAGTGTGCAAGTGAAAAAGAGTGAAAGTGTGGACAAGTGTGAAAGAGGAAGAGTGTGTGGATGAGCGAACATGCAAATCATTTTGAAGGAAAGTGTGAGCGAATTTTGAAGGATGGTTAGATATCCTTGAGGAGCAGCAGAGATATATTTGATCAGGAAGGATCTAGTGAAGTAGAATAGAGATCTGTAATCAGCAATTCAATTGCATCATTATTCAGGTCATTTCATTGTTACTTTCTTACCATTGTAGCAGTGATTTCAAAATCTCTTAACTGAGTTGGTTTAACGGCAATTTTGTAAATCCTCTAACAAGGTGACAATTCTATTGAATTGTTTCAAATACCTCTTACAAGGCCACTCCTAACAGGGTGATTAAATCCTCTAACAAGGTCACACCTAACAGTGTGTTTTGTAACCTTTAACTGGGTTGGCTCCTAACAGGGCTCACTTCAGAAGAGTGATAAACAGTAACTAGTTACATTGGTGGTTTTTCCCATATTGGGTTTCCATGTTAAATCTAGTGTCTCTTGTGTTCATGTTATTTTCTTTATGCATGCATGTTAATCACTGATGAATACTTAAGAACAGTTATAATTAATACTCACTGCATTAACCGAGTTTCAGCATTTCTCTGTATGTTTATCATGGGACAACAGTAAATGAATTAATAAGACATCTAAGGGATCTATGGTAATATTTTTGTGGTTAACTGATTCACCCCCCCCCCCCCCCCCCCTCTCTCAGTTACTCCATCTATATTTCCAACAGGTTGGGAATACTGAGGAGGGTATTGAAAATTATGGTTATGCCATTGGTTATTATAAGGATTAAAATATTGCAAGGGATCTTGGGACATACCTTGTCTAGGGGCTCATGGCTGACATTGAGCAACAAAGAACGCTTGCTCATCCTCTCCTTCTATTTGCCTAAACTTGGTAGGAAGGTGTTGGGTCTCCAAATTTTCCATTAACTTACATCGACAATCCTTCTTTTGTTGTCGACAGTGAGGGAAATATTCAACTAGCTTTGCCTTTGCATCTTCATGCTTCTTCTTAGCATGTATTGTGTCCAAATGTGTAGCAATATCATTGATAATATCCTATTTGAAATCTGATAGTAGATTGGAAATTTCCATTTTAGAGATACCAATACATTCCCTTTAGCAGGTGTGGGTCGAAATTCTCTCCCTTTCTTCACAGCTAATCTTGAATAGTTAAGGCATATTTTCTTAAGATCATCCTAGGAAGATTGATAAATGTCTCCAACCATAAGATCAAGTGCTTCAAGACAATTGTCATTTACTCCCCTCGAGAAAATGAGTTTTTGTGAATCCTCCTGCAACACATGCTGAGGGTTCTTCTGCAAATTATATAGGATGTGTGAAATATAATCTTCTAGAGTCTCATCTTCCTTTTTGGACATTCAAAAAATGTCACCCCCCTTAAATCACCCCCTTTACAATACTCTTTATATTTCTGCAGAAATAAAATTTGCATCTCATCAAAAGAAGTTGTTACATTAGCCCCTAATCCCATGAACCATCTTAAAGCTGACTCTTTTAACATTTTTGGAAACAACTTGAGCTTGTGACTATCAGTGTTATAGTCAAAGCTTCGACAAAGGATGTCAAACTTAATTAGGAAGATGTAAGGGTCTTCCATAACTAGACCACAGAACTTTGGAAGTGCAGTTGTAGGTATGTTCTTGATATTGACTTTTTTTATAAGACTAGGAAGAGGGAACACAAAGGTAGGTTATGCCATCATTACAAGTACTTGGGAGTGAAGTTGTGGCTAGGAAGTGACAATATCCAAAGGATTATTAGCAACAGGTAAACTTACAGTGGAAGTATTAAGAAAACTGGTCGATATTTCAGTAAAAGGTCAAATATTAGATGGATCAAAGGGGTCTTCTACGGATGAGGATGCTGAAGGAAATTCAGGGCTCGCATCAACAAAAGGTAATTCAACTTCTTAAGATTCTACATTTAGATTATTGTGTTGTCTTGGAAGGAATTTGCCAAAGATTTCTCATCTTTTGTCTCTTCGATGCATGCAGGTAGAATGACAAACTTGTGAAGCAAGCTTAGAGCTACAAACTACTGTCTAGAAAGAGGAAAACTATCTAAAATGACTCAATGAGGTTCTTAGATTGACACCATCCCTGACAACGACGCCAAAAATGAATATCCCTATAATAGGTAATAATAATCATGTCGTGGCTTCTCCTAGGAATAGTATATTCGAATTAAGTATTATTTTCCCCATCATGAAGTGCATTTAAATTGTCAACCCAGGGACATATACTTGAAATGGGATAGCACTGTTTGTGCACTAAGTGATGCAGGAGCATCCTGAGTGTAAGAGCAATCTTGCATCACCCAAAAATATTTGTTTTTGCTTTTCAATAAGGGCTATCTTGTGCAGAGCTGCTATTTCTAGAAACTTTCTATTTTTAGTAAGTTGGTCATACGATCTCGGAATGTTCTGATTTCACATGTGGAGGTTCATCTCTGTCATATCAGCCTGCCAGTAAAGTTTCATGGCTAGATCAAGTCTGGTTTTGAAGATATTGAAAATTTTCGGTTTTGGAAACAGGGTGCAGAAACTTTGAACTCAGTTTTGAAGGCTTTAGAGGCCCCGGATGAGGTCGAATTTTGGTTGCTTCATTCAAGCGTTGTAGAGCTCCTCGCGCCCTTTCTGAAATGGGGTTACAATAGTCAATCGGGTCAACTGGTGATGACTTATGGTCTTCGGAAGTTGGGTCACCTGAAATGGCAGAAAATGATTTTTCTTCAAAATTTCTGTTCGGGTTTCAAAATTTATTTTGAGCCGACTTTGATGTAATAAATTGAAAAATAAAATAATTCTAAGTTTGGTCGGCCCTATGGGCTAAATTTCTGGAACCTTCCCAGGCGGTGGAAAATTGCCTATATAAGGAAGGTTGTATTATTGTCTTAGGCAGTTCAGAATAGTTCTGGGTAGTAGATCTGGGTAATAGTTCGAGGCTTTGTCCTACAGAATATTGTAAGGGAATGCCCATGTGGCTTTGCATGTTGTAATTCTGAAAATTTGTAATTCCACATTTGTGGAGGTAATAAGAAGCCAATTTTCTGTTCTTGCATATTATTGTTGTTGTTTCTCTATGTCTGTTATGTGTTTGTGGTATTAAGGGGAGCACCCTTCATCAAGTGGTATCAGAGCAGGTTTTCCTGAGTGTGTAAACAGATCGCCGACTGTGAGGCAGTTTGCACCAGGACCGTGGTTAGGGTTTCAGCGCGTATCGCGAAAATGCCTCCACGAAGAGAACGTGGCGGAAGAGCTGGTGCTGTGACACCTGAGGTTAGAGAGCTGCAGAGACAAGTGCGAGCATTGCAAGAAGAGATTCGTAGAGGAATGAATCTTAATGTCAGAGACGAAAGCGAGGATGAAGCCGAAGAAGAATATCAAGAAGGAGAAGTTGAAATTGTGAACCAGGAGGAAGAAAGACTTTTTCGGGCGATTTCTAAGATTGGGAAAAGACCTAAGATTGAGGTTCCTACATTTTCTGGAAATCTTAACCCAGAGGAATTGATCGATTAGATCAATGAATGTGAAGAATATTTTGAGTATGAAGATGTCGAGGATCTTGATAGGGTCAAATTTGCGAAGGCCAGACTGAAAGGTCATGCGAAGATATGGTGGCAAGAGATTCAGTTGGAGCGAAATAGAAGGGGAAAGGAGAAAATCACGAGATGGGATCGGATGGTGGATAAATTGAAGCGATAGTTCATTCCTGTTGATTATGAGCTTGACCTACTGAAGAAAATGCAGAGTTTGAAGCAAGCAGGAAGATCTGTTCAGGAGTATACAAAGGAGTTCTATCGACTTCTCATCAGAACAGGCCATGCAGAAGCTGATAAGGAGAAAGTTGCCCGATACCTTAATGGGTTAAGGCCAAGCATTCAGGAGGAGCTGAATCTAGTTCGAATGAACAGTATTGAAGAGGCATACCAGTTTGCCCTAAAAGTAGAGGAAAAGCTGAACAAGAAGTTTGAGAGCAGGCAAAACGGAAGAGGTCGCGGTGGACGATCTGGTGGACGGTCATATGGTGGCCGAAATGAAGATCCGAAAAAGAAGGATGAGGCCAGTAGCAGTCAGAATCAGAGAGGAAATAATTCCAATCGCTTCCAGGATCAGAATAATAGAGATCAAAGAGGAAGGGGAAGAGGACAAGGATCTGGAAGAGGTGGCTTCCGTGGAACATGTTTTCACTGTGGAGAAGAAGGTCATAGGGCATTTGAATGTCCTCAGCACCAAGGTAGAATAGACAGGAGAAATGAAGGCCAGGCCAGAGTTGCACATGTAGATGAAGATGCCAGATCATCAAATTCTGAAGATGCTGAAAGAGGAGAAATGCTGATTAACAGAAGAGTCCTGTTGAGTGGTGAGAATGAACCTGCGCAAAGGAGGAGCTTGTTTCGCACCAGGTGCAAGTGTGAAGGTAAATGTTGTGATGTGATCATCGATAGTGGAAGCACTGACAATTTGGTGTCAGAAGAGATGGTGACAAAGTTGAAGCTCAAGAGACAGAAACACCCACATCCATATCGGATTGCCTAGGTACAGGATGACCACAAGGTCATGGTCAATGAACAATGCCTGGTGAAGTTCAAGATTGGTGGATACCAAGATGAGGTACTGTGTGATGTCATATCTATGGATGCATGTCATATGTTGTTGGGTAGACCATGGCAGTTTGACAGATGTGCTGTACATGATAGTCGTGCGAATACCTATTCCCTGACAAAGGATGGAGTGCGACATAAGCTAAAACCATTGAAGGAGACTGAAGAAAAGGTATGTGGTAATGCAAGGATAACTTTTGTTGATGGAAGAAGTTTCCTAGATGGTATGAGGCATGAGCATGTATGTTTTGCTTTAATTCCAAAAGCTGGTAAAGAGGAAGTAGAAGATGTTCCTGTAGAAGTTGCAGATTTGTTGAATGAGTTTCAAGATATTGTATCCGATAACGTGCCTGATGGATTACCACCAGTCAGGAAGATCAGTCATCAGATGGACTTGATCCCAGGAGCGAGTTTGCCAAATAAGGCAGCACACAGAATGACACCTGCAGAAAGTGAGGAGTTGAACAAACAAGTACATGAACTGTTACAGAAAGGATTGATCCGTGAGAGTCTGAGTCCCTGTGCTATACCAGCAGTATTAGCACCAAAGAAGAATGGAGAATGGAGGATGTGTACAGATTCTAGGGCAATAAACAAGATCACAATCAAGTACAGGTTTCCATTGCCACGAATGGATGATATTATGGACTATTTGAGTGGAGCTGTGTATTTCTCAAAGATAGATCTGAAAAGTGGATATCATCAGATTCGGATCAAAGAAGGAGATGAATGGAAGACTGCCTTCAAGACAAAGGAAGGACTGTATGAGTGGTTAGTCATGCCTTTTGGGCTAACCAATGCACCGAGCACTTTCATGCGGCTCATGAACGAGGTTCTGAAAGAATTTCTGGGTAAGTTTGTCATTGTTTACCTGGATGATATTTTGATCTTTAGTAAGACATTGGATGAGCATATGATGCATATTCGTATGGTATTTGAGAAGTTGAGAGAAGAGAAATTGTTGATTAATTTGAAGAAGTGCAGTTTTGTGAAGAAAGAGTTAGTGTATTTGGGATTTGTAGTTTCAGTAGAAGGTCTAAAAATGGACCCAAAGAAGGTACAGGCTATCCTTGAATGGCCTACTCCAAGGAGTGCTACTGAGGTAAGATCTTTTCATGGTCTAGCTAGCTTTTACAGAAAGTTTATCAGAAATTTTAACAGTATTTGTGGACCCTTGACTGAAACAATGAGAGGGGATAGAAAAGAGTTTAAGTGGACTAATGGGGCAGAAAAGAGTTTTCAATTGTTGAAACAAAAAGTTACAGAACAACCTGTTTTAGCACTTCCAGATTTTAATAAGGTGTTTCAAGTAGATTGTGATGCTAGTGGTACTGCAATAGGAGCTGTTATGAGCCAAGAAGGTAAACCCGTTGCTTATTTCAGTGAGAAGTTAAATGATGCCAAGAGGAAATATTATGTTTATGATCAGGAATTTTATGCTATAGTTCAGGCATTAAAGAAGTGGAGACATTATCTGCTTCCTAAGGAGTTTGTTTTGTATACTGATCATCAAGCTTTGCAATATTTGAATAGTCAAGGAAAGTTGAATCAGAGGCATTTGAAATGGGTTGAATTTTTGCAGAGTTATACATTTGTTTTGAAACACAGGAGTGGAAAGTCTAATAGGGTTGCAGATGCTTTTAGCAGAAGGCAACTATTGCTGACAGAAATGCAGATTGAAGTGGTTGGGTTCAAGGAACTCAAGAATTTGTATCCAGAGGATCCTGATTTTGGTGAAGCTTGGAAAGCTTGTAAAGAACCTGTTACTCTAGACATGACGAAATGGCTGGATTTTATCATCCAAGATGATATGCTATTCAGAGGGAGTCAGTTGTGCATTCCACGAAGTTCTATGAGGGAGAATCTCATCAAGGAGAAGCATAGTGGAGGATTGGCTGGACATTTTGGTCGTGATAAAACCCTTGGTTTGGTTAGTGAGAATTATTATTGGCCACAGTTGCAGCAAGATGTGAAGAAGTTTGTACAGCATTGCAGAGTATGTCAGATGGCGAAAGGAGTGAAGCAGAATACAGGATTGTATCAGCCATTACCTGTACCAGAGAAGCCTTGGGAGGATATCAGCATGGACTTCGTTCTTGGTTTACCGAGGACTCAGCGGGGACATGATTCAATTTTTGTGGTGGTTGACAGATTTTCAAAGATGGCACATTTCATTCCCTGCAAGAAGACTAATGATGTTGTTCATGTAGCAGAATTGTTTTTCAGAGAAGTAGTGAGACTTCATGGTTTGCCAAAGACCATAGTTTCAGATCGGGACACTAAGTTTGTTGGATATTTCTGGCGTACATTGTGGAAGAAGTTGAAGACAGATTTGAAGTTCAATTCATCACATCATCCACAGACTGATGGACAGACAGAGGTGGTGAATAGGAGTTTGGGAAATTTGCTGAGATGTTTAGTTGGAGATAAGCCAACAGGATGGGATTTGATTTTACCACAGGCGGAATTTGCATACAATAATTCTGTCAACAGAAGCACTGGTAAATCACCATTCCAGATTGTATATGGAAGTAGTCCAAGAAATGCATCTGAATTGAGGAAGATAGATAAAGAAGAAATAAGTAGTGCTGAAGCTGAGAATTTTGCAGAACACTTGAAGAACATCCATGGGGAGGTGAGGAAGCATATTACCAAGATGGACGCACAGTATAAGGCTAAGGCAGATGAGAAAAGGAGGTATAAGGAATTTCAAGTTGGTGATGAAGTCATGGTTCATTTGCGGAAGGAGCGGTTTCCAGTTGGTACATATAACAAGCTGAAAATGAAGAAGTTTGGACCATGTAAGATATTGAAGAAACATGATTCAGGAAACGCATATGAGGTAGAATTGCCTACTGAGCTAAATATTTCACCAGTGTTTAACATTTCAGATTTGACAGAGTATCATGAAGGAGGTGTTGAAGATGAGATCACAGCAGCATAGTGGAGTATTCCAGCAACTAGTTCAGACACTAAGGAGATCGAAGATATACTGGACAGTCGTGTTGGCAGGAGCACAAGGAACAGGACATATGAAGAATATCTGGTCAAGTGGAAAGGATGACCTATTGAAGATTCATCATGGCTAACAAGGGTGGAGGTTAACCGTCTTGGTTTTCCTCTGCACACCTGAGTCGTGACAGGGTCACTTCTCAAATTACCCTGGGTGTCTGATGCAGGAGCATCCTGGGTGTAAGAGCAATCTTGCATCACCCAAAAATATTTGTTTTTGCTTTTCAATAAGGGCTATCTTGTGCAGAGCTGCTATTTCTAGAAACTTTCTATTTTTAGTAAGTTGGTCATACGATCTCGGAATGTTCTGATTTCACATGTGGAGGTTCATCTCTGTCATATCAGCCTGCCAGTAAAGTTTCATGGCTAGATCAAGTCTGGTTTTGAAGATATTGAAAATTTTCGGTTTTGGAAACAGGGTGCAGAAACTTTGAACTCAGTTTTGAAGGCTTTAGAGGCCCCGGATGAGGTCGAATTTTGGGCTGAATGAAGCTTGTTTAATTTAGGCGTTGTAGAGCTCCTCGCGCCCTTTCCGAAATGGGGTTACAATAGTCAATCGGGTCAACTGGTGATGACTTATGGTCTTCGGAAGTTGGGTCACCTGAAATGGCAGAAAATGATTTTTCTTCAAAATTTCTGTTCGGGTTTCAAAATTTATTTTGAGCCGACTTTGATGTAATAAATTGAAAAATAAAATAATTCTAAGTTTGGTCGGCCCTATGGGCTAAATTTCTGGAACCTTCCCAGGCGGTGGAAAATTGCCTATATAAGGAAGGCTGTATTATTGTCTTAGGCAGTTCAGAATAGTTCTGGGTAGTAGATCTGGGTAATAGTTCGAGGCTTTGTCCTACAGAATATTGTAAGGGAATGCCCATGTGGCTTTGCATGTTGTAATTCTGAAAATTTGTAATTCCACATTTGTGGAGGTAATAAGAAGCCAATTTTCTGTTCTTGCATATTATTGTTGTTGTTTCTCTATGTCTGTTATGTGTTTGTGGTATTAAGGGGAGCACCCTTCATCACTAAGTCTCTCATGAAGTCATTTTTCTTAAGTTGCAGGAAGGTAAATGCATGAAAGAAACTTACACTATTGTTGTAGAAAAGTAAACGCACACAACTACTAATGGAAAATGGTGTTGGAAATTACAAATTCAATCTTAGTCTATCCTGTCAACCCAAAGCATTCATGATGATCATTTCTGCAAGTGCTGCAAGAACATACACAATGTACAATACTATAGGAAAGAACAATAAACTTTACTTGAATTGTAGTAAATGCTCAAACAACTTAATCTACTCTATTCTAATCCACCTTCCAAGTGGGCCCCCTTGGTCAGCTTCTTCTAGCTACCAAAACAAATTGAACTCAGAATCACATCTTCATTATATTTCCATAAAACTGATTACATTACCATGAGATAACACAGAACTGGAAAAGTAATTTTTCTTCAACTTTATATCAATAATACAACCATATGACTCTCTTTTTATCTAATCATCATCTCCCTTTATATAGAGGATAGATGCTTATTTGAACACAAAGGATAACTTCTAACTAACTTGCGCCATAAAGAAAGAAAAGTACAATAGTCCATGATGAAATAACATAAAGGTTGCATAATTTCTTAACAAAACATTTATCACACAGAAGATATAGCATAAACACATTCCTATATTTCTTGGAATGGTTCTTCCTTCAAATTATCAAGCATGTCTCACGCCACCACAATAACTTTCTATCATCGTGACTGAGTCTTCCTCACTTTTCATTAATGCTCGTTTATCCATTCTTCAGTCATTCCTCTTTCCCTAGCAAGTTAGTAGCATATACACATCTCCAAGCATTTAACCATTCAACTAATCCAAATATTAGAACACACATTCAAATGACTATATGAAATATTGCAATATATGTATAATATTTAGCAAAAAGGTATTTAGAGTATATCAACTATCATACACCCATGGGTTTTGATGGTTCGATTGTACTTATAACATATTCACAAGTTCAAATACTAAAAGGTGTAACAAGTGTCTTGGAAATGTTTGAAATAGAGCATAAAAATACCATAAAACAAGGACAAACTATGGACCCATCAATCAGAGCAGAAGTTCCTAAGTGTGCAGATAGACCATCGAGCATGAGGCAATTTGCACCAGGATTATGGTTCTGGGTCTAAGAGATCAGTACCAATAATGCCTCCATGAAGGAATTGTGGTAGAAGAATTGTAGGTGTGATAGAAGAGGGTTTTAGAGCCCTAGAGAGGCAAGTGCAAGCACTACATGAGGAGCTACATAGAGGAACCAATATTGAGAAAAGAGATGCAAGTGAGGATAATCTGAAGAAGAAGGACATTTTGAAGAAGAGAAAGAAACAACTAGGGATCCCGATGAAGCTAGATTTTTAGGGCCATTTCCAAGATTGGAAAGAGGCTCAAGATTGATGTTTCTACATTTTTTGGAAAACTTAATATAGAAAAGTTGATCAATTAGATCAATGATATGGAGGAGTACTTTGAGCTTGAGGAAATAGAAGATCCTAAGAGGGTCAGATTCACAAAGGCCAAGTTGAAAGGTCATGCTAAAATTTGGTAGAAAGAGGTTTAGCTAGCGATAAATAAAAGAGGGAATGATAATATAACAAGGTGGGATCATATGGTTGACAAACTGAAGAGACAGTTTATTCTTGTTGACTATGAGCTGGATTTGCTAAAGAAAATGCAAGGGTTGAAGCAAGTAGGAAAATTTGTCTAGGAATATACAAAAGAGCTCTATTGAGTACTATTAGAATGAGTCATTCTGAAGCTAACAAGAAGAAGATTGCTCACTACATAAATGAGTTGAGGTCGAGTATTCAAGAAGAGTTGATAATGGTTAGAATGTCTACCATTGAAGATGCATATCAGTTTGCTTTGAAGGTGGAAGAAAAATTGAATAAGAAATTTGAGAGCAAGCAAAGTGAAAGGGGTCATGGTGGAAGGCCTAGTGGATGGACTTATGGATGCCAAAATGAAGATCAAAAGAAGAATGATGACTCTAGTAGCAGTTATAATCATAGGGGGAATAATTATTATCACCCTCACAATAAAAATAAAAAAGATCAAAGAGGAAGAGGAAGAGGTCAAGGACCAAGAAGAGGAGTTTTTTGTGGGATGTGCTTCCATTGTGGAGAAGAAGGACATAGAGCTTATGAGTGTCCCCAACATCAAGGGAGATCAAATAGAAGACCAAATGAAAATGCATGAGTTGCACATGTAGATAAAGATTCCAAGTCATCACATTCTGAAGATGTTGAAAGAGGAGAGGTCCTTGTCACCAAAAGAACCTTGCTAAATGATGAGAAGGAACCTAAGAAAATGAAGAATTTATTTCACAAAAGGTGTAAGTGTAATGGTAAAGTATGCAATGTAATTGTTGACAATGATAGTACTGATAATATTGTTTCAGAGGAAATGGTGGATAAATTGAAGTTAGAGAAAAGAAATCATTTGAATCCCTACAATATTTCTTGGTTGCAGAAGGATCAAAAGGCTTTGGTCAATAAACAATGTCTGGTAAAGTACAAAATTGGAAACTATCATGATGAGGTATTGTGTGATATTATGGCTATAGATGTTTGTCATTTGTTGTTAGGGAGACCATGGCAATTTAATCATCATGCAGTACACAATGGGTGTGCAAATACCTATTCCCTAATAAAGGATGGAGTCTGACACAAGATGAAGCCATTGAAGGAAACTGAGGATAAGGTATGTAGTAATCCCAAAGTATGTTTAGTTGATGAAAGAAAATTTCTAGAAGGCATGAATCATTAACATATGTGTTTTTATTTAATTCTAAGAGTTGATAAATATGTAGTAGAAGATGTACCTGTAGAAGTTACAAATTTGTTGGATGAGTTTTAGGATATTGTATCTAATAATGTACTTGATGGATTGCCACTAATAAGAAAGATTAGTCATCAAATGGACTAAATTCTTGGAGCCACTTTACCAAATAAGAAAGCCCATAGATTGACTCTAGTAGAAAGTGAAGAGTTGAACAGACAAGTGCAAGAGTTGTTGCAAAAGGGATTGATTCAATAGATTTTGAGCCCAGTTGTACCAGCAATACTAGCACCAAATAAAAATGGAGAATGGAAGATGTGTACAAATTTTTGAGCTATCAATAAGATTACTATCAAGTATAGATTTCCCTTACTAAGGATGGATGACATTATGGATTGCTTAATTGGAGCTGAGTACTTCACAAAGATATATTTGAAGAGTGGATATCACCAAATATAGATTAGAGAAGGAGATACATGGAAGACAACCTTTAAGATAGAGGAGGGCTTATATGAGTGGTTAGTCATGCCTTTTGAGCTAACCAATGCATCGAGCACATTCATGCGGCTCATGAAAGAGGTATTTAAAGTATTCCTAAGTAAGTTTGTTATTGTTTACTTGCATGCTATTTTGATCTTTAGTAAGACATTATAGGAGCATATAATACATATTTGTAGGGCCTTTGAGAATTGAAGAGAAGATAAGTTGTTGATTAACTTGATGAAGTGCAATTTTGTGAAGGAGTTAGTGTACCTAAGATTTGTTGTCTTAGATGATGGACTTAAAATAGGCCCAAAGAATGTGAAGGCCATCCTTGAATGGCCTACTCCAAGGAGTGCTACTGAGGTAAGATCTTTTCATGGTTTTGATAGCTTTTACATAAATTTTATTAGAAATTTGAGTAGTATCTATGGACCCTTGACTTAAACTCTGAAAGGGGATGGAAAAAAGTTTAAGTGGACTTTAGGAGCAACAGAAAGTTTGGATTTGTTGAAGAGAAAAGTTACAAAGTAACCTATTTTTGAAATGGGTTGAGTTTTTTTAGAGTTACACTTTTGTTTTGAAGCACAAGAGTGGAAAGTCTAATAGGGTTGTAGATGCCCAAAGTAGGAGACACAATTTGTTGACAAAGATGCAGATCGAAGTTGTTGGGTTCCATGAACTCAAGAGTTTGTATCCCAAGGAACTTGAGTTTGGCGAGTCCTGAAGAATTTGCACAAAACCTGTTACTCTAGACATGACCATATGGTTGGATTTTATAATCCAAGTTGGAATGTTATTCAAAGGGAACCAATTGCACATTCCAAGGAGTTTCATGAGGGAGAACCTAATCAAAGAGAAGCATAGTGGAGGATTGACTGAACACTTTGCTCGAGATAAAACTATTGCTCTTGTTAACAAGTATTAGTATTGGCCACAATTATAACAAGATGTTAAGAAGTTTGTGCAAAGTCGCAAAATATGTCAGATGGCAAAAGGAACCAGGAATAATACAAGGTTAAATCAACCATTACTTGTACTAGAAAGGTCATTGGAGGATATTCGTATGGACTTTGTTTTGGTTTACCAAGGACTCTGAGAGGGAATGATTCCATTTTTGTGGTTGTAGACAGGTTCTTGAAGATGGAACATTTCATTCCTTGTAGAAAGACTAATTGTGTTGTTCACGTGGCAAAATTATTTTTTAGAAAAGTGGTGAGACTACATGGTTTACCAAAGAGCATAGTTTCATATCAAGACACTAAGTTTGTGGGCTATTTTTGGAGGACACTATGGAAAAAATTAAAGACAATTTTGAAGTTTAGCTCAACACACCATCCACAAACTAATGGATAGACAAAAGTGGTGAATATGAGTATGGGAAACCTGTTCAGATGCTTAGTTTGAGATAAACTGAAGGGGTGGGATTTGATTTTACCATAGGCAGAATTTGCATACAATAATTTTGTCAATGGGAGCATTAGTAAATCACCATTGCAAATTGTACATGGAATTAGTCCTAGAAATGATTCAGAATTAAGGAAGTTGGACAATGGAGAAAAGAGTAGTGTTGAAGTTGAAGACTTTGCAAAACACTTGAGGGATATGCATGAAGAGGTGAAGAATCATATTAATAAAATGAATATTTAGTACAAGGCTAAGGAAAATTAGAAAAGGAGCCATGAGGAATTTAATATTGGAGATGAAGTTATGGTTCATTTCAAAGAGGAGAGATTTCTAGTGGAAACATACACCAAGTTAAAGATGAAGAAATTTGGACCATATAAAATCTTGAAGAAGCATGATTCAAGAAATGCTTATGAAGTAGAGTTGCCTAGTGAACTCAATATTTCACCGGTGTTTAATATTTCAAAATTGATAGAGTATCATGAAGGAAGTATTGAAGATGAGATAATAGAAGCAAAGTAGAATATTCTAGCACCTACTTCAGCTACAGAGGAGATAAAAGACATCTTGGATAGACATGCTGGCAAAAGCATAAGGAATAGGAAGTATGAAGAGTATTTGGTCAAATGGAAGGGATGACTATTGAAGATTCATCATGGCTATCAAAGAAACTGGTTGTATACCTTGGTTTTCCTCTAAAGACTTGAGATGTGACAAGGTCACTATTCAAATTGCCATGGGTGTCTAATACAAGAGCATTCAGGGTGTAAGAAATCTTGCATCACCAAATTTTTTTTGTCTAGTTTCAATAAGGGCTATCTTTAGACATGGTTACTAGTTTTAGCAGGTTGTTCACTTGAGCATGATTTACTCCATTTGCTTCCTTGGAGGTTCATTTTGGATATATAAGCATGATGGTAAAGTTTCGTGGAAGGATCAAATCTAGTTTTGAAGTTATTGCATTTTATGTTTTGTCAAGGTGGTACAAAAACTTTGAACTCAATTTTGAAGGCTTTAAAGGATCCAAAAGGGGTAAAAATTTGACCAGCTAGCACTTCAAAATGAAAGGCATGGAGTGATTTATGCCATTTCCCAAATGGGGTTATAATAGCCAATCGACCCAACAATTTGCAAGATATGGTTTTTAAAAGTTGAACCTTCAAGACTCTAGTTTCAATACAAGAAAAAAAGAGAGAAAATTCACTTAAGGTGGAAAATTGAACCACTAGGTGCCAAAATGGGAAAATTTCACTTTTCAAAATATTCTAAGGTGGTTAGTTGTGCTACTTATATGGGGCTAAAGGGGAAATTAGGGTTTCATTCCAGGAGTGTAGATTGGTACCTTGCAAAGGTCTAGTTTGAAGTACAAAGAAAATGCTGACAAGAGAAGGAGAGAGGTCCACTTCAAAGTAGGAGATGGGGTTTGGGCCTTCCTAAGAAAGGAGAGACTACCTAAGGGTAGATACTCCAAACTACAAATGAAGAAAGTAGGTCCCTGCAGCATACTTAACAAAATAGGTGACAATGCCTATGAAATCTCCCTTCCTCCAACTTTGAAAATCTCTCCTATATTTAATGTGGCAGATCTCACACCATATAAAGCTGCAACAGGTTCATTAAATGAGCAAGGTGAGGACACCAAAGAAGAAGACTATGTTACTACTCTTCCTTAAAGAAAACTAGTGGAGTTAGAAGAAATCTTGGACACAAAGATACTAAAGCAAACCAAGACTAAGAAGTACATGTAGTACTTATTAAAATGGAAGGGCCTCCCCAACATAGATGCTACATGGCTGATCAAAGATCAAATCAACCAACATGGCGCTTCGGTGGAGCAGCTATCCTCAAGTAGGGACTTGAGTTTTAAAATTCAAGGGGAGTATGGTGTAGGAGCACCTACTCCAGATTCAAAAAGAATTCCTATGGAACCTAGGATTTCACACTAAGGTCCTTAGAGGCCTCTAGTCATGCTTGGGATAAGGGTTAGACATTGGATCTCTTTGTAAGACCATAGTTCCAAGATTGGCATTTTATGAGCCCTTGGTCTAACTAATGGTCATTAATGATCCAACACCCTAGCCATAGGTAGTTTCATGCTTTTATATGTTTGGATCCATTAAGGATCATCAAAATAAGGTTAGGACCAAGTTTGGTCATTAGATTTGCAATTTTGCAAATTAGGCAAAAGTTGCTCTAAAAGTTGTCATGCAACTTTCGAGCAACTTTCTTAAAAGTTGTCAAGTATGCTTAACACAACTCCCAAATGGCTAGTTGGTTCAAAAAAGTTTTATAACCATTGGGAGTGCCTACATAAGCCCTTATAGGTGGGTGGTAGGATAACTCATGTATTTTAGCAATTAAAATCAATAAAATAAAAAAATTTCTTTGCAAATTTCATGATTCAGACCACTGTATGGATGGGTACGGACATGTGGGTATGAAAAAGTGATCCCAAAAGTTGAATCCTTGAGTATTCTTTCATTTTTAGTTGGTCTCATGTATTGATCTAACCTATATTGGAAGATATTTGACTTTTAGTAGGAGTGCCTGGAATTGAGGCTTAAAAACAGGGTTTCTAATAGGGCCTGATTGTTTGGTCCCATTCCACCATGGGAAATTGATGCCCCTTGGTGGAATACAAGATTTTCCAATTTATTTTCATCTTTTTTGGGTTAGGAGTGTGGATTTGTAGAGGGGTGAGTTTGCCACAAGACCCTAGGTGTACATCTCTATGTGTGCACCAGTCAAGTGACTAGGATAGTCACTATAGATTTTGGTTGGGGATTCATCAAGGTCTCAAAACTTGGATTCTAAGTTATTTTACATATATACACATGCCTCCATGCTTATTTTGTGTTTTGGCATAGGAGAAAGAGCACTTATAGTGCATTTGGAGCCCTAATTGGGCCTATTAGCCCGGTCTGATATTGCAATAGAAGTGACTTCTATTTATCTCCACTCCTTGGTGCTTAGATATGTTTTGTAAACCCCAAAAGGGTATTAGAATCCCTGACCAAACCATCATCTCATTTGGGAACATTCTGACCTATGTTCAAATTTCACTCTAGGAAGGGCTATAAGCCAAATCCTTAGGTTGTGGAGCATTTTAGTGTTATGAATTGCTTTTGAATGAAAGAACCATTGGAACTATAAGAATAAGACCTAAATAGGCAGAGCATTGTGTGTAGGCCACCCCTAGTTTTAGTATCCATTTTATGGGGTTTGATCACTCTCTTGTTGAAGAGATCTCTTGGTGAACTTGTGTGTTTGGGTGCTTAGGACCTTGGTAATCCTAGTGATTAGGTTACCTTGCAGAGTAGGGTTATGATAAC
Organism: Chamaecyparis obtusa; assembly: GCA_027943335.1. Lineage (NCBI taxonomy): Eukaryota > Viridiplantae > Streptophyta > Pinopsida > Cupressales > Cupressaceae > Chamaecyparis > Chamaecyparis obtusa. The sequence continues at coordinate 8,499 of BSBK01005576.1, read as the reverse complement.
CTTCTCTAATCCCTTTCATTATACCTATGATAGGTATTTAACATTTGACCCCTTCACCTTGGGTGTTGAGGGATTGAAAACTTACCATTGCTCACTGTTTGAAGGCTTCTGCTTGCCACTGCTGCATCAAGTGGTATCAGAGCTATGTCTAATCCTGAGAATGAGGAGATCCCTGCAAGGGTCACAAATAGTGAGTTAGAAAAGATGGCGAGAGAGAAAAAGGCTAAAAATAAAGCCTTAACTAAGAGGCTTCAAGAACTTGAGAAGAAGCTTGATGACAAAGACAAAGAAGATGGGTCTGAAAATGAAGAAGGGAGTGAAGAAGAGGAGGATGATGCTGATCAATATATCATTGTAGACTAAAGACCTTTCATAGATGCCTTGAAATCCATGGGAAGGAGAACCATGGAGGAGAAGATAGATTTGTCGATCTTCAATGGCAAGATGAATGTTGATCTAGCCTTAGATTAGATAGAGGCTTTGACAACATTCTTTGAATGTGAGGACATCCTTGAAAAATAGAGGGTAAAGGTGGCAAGATCCAAGTTAAAGGGAGCAGCCCTAACTTGATGGAACTTCATCCAAATAGAGAGGGTGAAGAATGGGAAGAATATGATCAATTCATGGAATAGGATGATAGCATTGATCAAAGAGACATATGTACCCGAGGACTATGGAGTACAACTCCATAGGAGGAAGCAAATTTTAAAACAAAAAGACATGGATGTAGGCTCTTATACTGAAGAGTTCCTAAAACTATGTATGAAGACCAATATGGTAGAAGATGAGGAAGAGAAACTGGCAAGGTACATGAATGGCTTGAAGGTATCCATTCAAGAAGAACTAAGCCTACACTGCCCTACCACAGTCAATAAGTGCTATCAAATGGCACTCAAGGTGGAAGAAAAATGGAAAAGAAAACAAGACTTTTGCAAAGGGAAGAGTAATGATAGTGGGAAGAAATTTAGAGGCAAAGGCAACTCTTGGAACAAGGGACAAAGTAGTGGCAGCAGCAGCAAGACCCCTGACCAAGGAGACAAAGAAAATAGTGACTCTAATTCAAGAGGAAACTATAGAGGAAGAAGGCCTTTCAATAGAGGAAGGACAAATTTAGGAAGAGGTAATGGACCATTGAAATGTTTCTATTGCAACCAAATGGGACACCATGCAGGAAGATGCCCTGAGAAGAGGAATGACAATAACCAAGGTGAGAGGAGAGCACAACTTGTCCAAGAAGACAAGCAAGAAGACAATGTTGATACTAGAGACTTGGAACCAGAAGGAGTATGTTTGATGATGAGGCAGGTCTTCTTTCAAGTACCACAAACCCAAGAACCTCCACAAAGGAAGAATCTCTTTAGGACAAAGATCAAATGTCATGGAAAGGTATGCAATCTTCTTATAGATTCTGGTTTAACTAAAAGTCTTGTATCTTGTGAAATGGTTCAGAAGTTAAACCTCCCTAAGAAGCCACACCCTTTCCCCTATCATGTTTCATGGTTAACCAAAGGCCAACAAACTCTAGTAACATAACAAGCTTGGATAGAGTTCTCTATTGCTGACTTCAAGGACAAGGTCCTTTGTCATGTGGTTGAGATGGATGCCTCTCACATCCTTCTAGGAAAGCTTTGGCAATTTGATGTTGATGCCATACACCATTGTAGGAAGAACACCTACTCCATCACTAAAGATGGGAAGACCTTCACTATGAAGCCCCTACCAGATAACAAGTCTGAAAAAGAACCCACTGTGATTATCATGGGAGAAAAGGAGATGTTAAAAACCTTGAAAGAATATGATATTGAACCATTTGTTTTAATCTCAAAGCCCAAAGATAACATCAGGTCTGATAAAAAAGAGCCCATACCAAATGAAGTCATAAAACTGTTGCAAAAGTATAAGGATGTCACTGTTAGTGACCTGCCCACTAGCCTCCCTCCCATTAGGGACATTAGTCATCAAATAGACCTCATACTAGGCTCATCCCTACCTAATAAGGCACCATACAAAATGACACCATTGCAGCATGTAGAGATTGCAAAATAGGTCACTGAATTGTTGGAAAGAGGGCTCATCCAAAAGAGTCTCAGTCCTTGTATTGTACCTTCAGTCTTGGCCCCTAAAAAGGATGGAAAATGGAGGTTATGCACTAATAGTAGGGCCCTAAACAAAATCACAATAAGGTACGGATTCCCCATGCCAAGGATTGAGGACCTATTGGATCAACTAGGAGGTGCTTGCTACTTCACCAAGATAGACTTAAAGTCTGGTTACCATCAAATCAGAATCAAACCAGGAGATGAATGGAAAACAACATTCAAGACTACTAAAGGTTTGTTTGAATGGTTAGTAATGCCCTTTGGTTTAAGCAATGCCCCTAGCACTTTTATGAGGCTTATGAATGAGATATTCATAGATTTTATTGGAAAATTTGTTGTTGTTTACCTTGATGACATACTAATATTCAGTCATAGCAAGGAAGACCATCTTGATCATGTGGAATAGGTGCTAAGAAGACTCCATCAACACAAGTTGGTAATCAACTTGGAAAAATGCATGTTTATGAGGAAGGAACTTGTGTTCCTAGGTTTTGTGATCTCATAAGGTACCCTCAAGATGGATCCTGAGAAGGTAGATGCAATCATTAGTTGGCCTCCACCAAAGAATCAAGGTGATGTAAGGAGCTTCCATGGGCTTGCAACATTCTATAGTAAATTCATCAAAAAATTTAGTCATGTGTGTGCACCAATGCTTGAAACAATCAAAGGTGGAAAGAAGACTAAGTTTGCATGGACAAAGGAAGCCAATGATGCATTCCAATACCTAAAGAATAGAGTCTCCCAATACCCTATCTTGGTCCTCCCTAATTTTAACAAAGTCTTCACTATGGAAACAGATGCAAGCAATTTGGCTATAGGTGCTATCCTAAGCCAAGAAGGCAAGGCAATTTCTTTCTTCTTAGAGACATTGAATGAGGCCAAAAGGAAGTACTCTACTAATGACCTAGAGCTCTATGCCATGGTCCAACCCCTCAATAAATGGAGGCACTATTTGATCCCAAAAGAATTTGTAGTCTACACTGATAACCATGCATTAAGCTTCCTTAATTCACAAGAAAAACTCTCAGTCAGGCATCTCAAATGGGTAGAGCAATTGCAGGCCTATACCTTCAACATTAAGCATAAAAAGGGTGTAGCAAACAAATTTGTTGATGCCCTTAGTAGGAGGATTGGTTTGATTGAAGAAGTCCAACTACAAAGTGTGGGAATTGAGTCCCTCAAACACTTGTACTCAGATGACCTTGATTTTGCAGAGATATATCAGATTTGTACAAAAATGGAAGGCAAATATCACATTGATTTTTCTGAATATCTGATTTAGAATGGGCTTCTATTCAAGGGAGCACAATTATGCATACAAAAATGTTCAATGAGAGCAAATATAATTAGGGAAAAGCATTGTGGTGGCCTACGAGGTCACTTTAGCATTGACAAGACATCAGATATGGTGAAGAGGAGCTATTTTTGGCCCAAGTTGAACAATGAAGTTAAGAAGTTTATTGAATCTTGTACTATTTGCCAACAAGCTAAAGGAATGACAACAAATCAAGGGCTCTACCAACCCTTACCAATCCCTTCAAGGCCTTGGGAGTCTATCTCAATGGATTTTGTCATGGGACTGCCTAAAACCAAGCAAGGATTTGATAGTGTGTTTGTCATAGTGGATAGGTTCAGCAAAATGGCCCATTTTGTGCCATGCAAGAGCACAAACGATGCATCTCATATAGCCAATCTCTTCTTCAAAGAAGTAGTTAGAATTCATGGCTTACCTCAAACAATTGTATCGGATAGGGATGTAAAGTTCCAAGGGCACTTTTGGAGGACACTCTTCAAGAAGTTGGGTACAAATCTCACCTATAGCTTTGCCTATCACCCACAAATAGATGGGCAAACTGAGGTAGTAAACAAGTCCCTAGACAATCTCCTAAGATGCTTAACTAAGCAATACTCACAAAGTTGGGATACAATCCTGCCCCAAGCAGAATTTGCCTTCAATGACTCTATTAATAGGTCAACTAGTACAACTCCATTCCAAGCAGTGTATGGTTTGCACCCCAAGGGACCATTGGATTTGATGGAACTTCCCTCTGATTTCAAAACCAGTGCTCAAGGCGAAGAACTAGCAGAGCTTATCACAAAGGTACAACAACAAGGGAAGGAAACTTTTCAAAGGTCTAGTTTGAAGTACAAAGAAAATGCGGACAAGAGAAGGAGAGAGGTCCACTTCAAAGTAGGAGATGGGGTTTGGGCCTTCCTAAGAAAGGAGAGACTACCTAAGGGTAGATACTCCAAACTACAAATGAAAAAAGTAGGTCCCTGCAACATACTTAACAAAATAGGTGACAACACCTATGAAATCTCCCTTCCTCCAACTTTGCAAATCTCTCCTATATTTAATGTGGTAGACCTCACACCATATAAAGCTACAACAGGTTCATTAAATGAGCAAGGTGAGGACACCAAAGATGAAGACTATGTTACCACTCTTCCTCAAAGAAAACTAGTGGAGTTAGAAGAAATCTTGGACACAAAGATACTAAAGTAGACCAGGACTAAGAAGTACATGTAGTACTTAGTCAAATGGAAGGGCTTCCCCAACATAGATGCTACATGGCTGACTGAAGATCAAATTAACCAACATGGCACTTCGGTGGAGCAACTATCCTCAAGTAGGGACTTGAGTTTTAAAATTCAAGGGGAGTATGGTGTAGGAGCACCTACTCCATATTCAAAAAGCATTCCTATGGAACCTAGGATTTCACACTAAGGTCCTTAGAGGCCTCTATTCATGCTTAGGATAAGGGTTAGACATTGGATCTCTTTGTAAGACCATAGTTCCAAGATTGGCATTTTATGAGCCCTTGGTCTAACTAATGGTCATTAATGATCCAACACCCTATCCATAGGTAGTTTCATGATTTTCTATGTTTGTATCCATTAAGGATCATCAAAATAAGGTTAGGACCAATTTTGGTCATTAGATTTGCAATTTTGCAAATTAGGCAAAAGTTGCTCTAAAAGTTGTCATGCAACTTTCGAGCAACTTTCTTAAAAATTGTCAAGTATGCTTAACACAACTCCCAAATGGCTAGTAAGTTCAAAAAAGTTGTATGACCATTGGGAGTGCCTACATAAGCCCTTACAAGTAGGTGGTAGGATAACTCATGTATTTTGGCAATTAAAATCAATAAAATCAAAAACTTTCTTTGCAGATTTCGTGATTCAGACCATTGTACGGATGGGTACGAATGTGTGGGTATGAAAAAGTGATCCCAAAAGTTGAAGCCTTGAGTCTTCTTTCATTTGTAGTTGGTCTCATGTATTTATCTAACCTAGATTGGAAGATATCTCACTTTTAGTAGGAGTGCCTGGAATTAAGGCTTAAAAACAAGGTTTCTAATAGGGCCTGATTGTTTGGTCCCATTCCACCATGGGAAATTGATGCCCCTTGGTGGAATACAAGATTTTCCAATGTATTTTCATCTTTTGTAGGTTAGGAGTGTGGATTTGTAGAGGGGTGAGTTTGCCACAAGACCCTAGGTGTACATCTCTATGTGTGCACCAGTCAAGTGACTAGGACAGTCACCATAGATTTTGGTTGGGGATTCATCAAGGTCTCAAAACTTGGATTCTGAGTTATTTTACATATCCAAACATGTCTCCATGCTTAGTTTGTGTTTTGGCATTGGAGAAAGAGCACTTGTAGTGCATTTGGGGCCCTAATTGGGCCTATTAGCCCGGTCTGATATTGCAATAGAAGTGACTTCTATTTATCTCCACTCTTTGGTGCTTAGATATGTTTTGTAAACCCCAAAAGGGTATCAGAATCCCTAACCAAACCATCATCTCATTTGGGAACATTCTGACCTATGTTCAAATTTCACTCTAAGAAGGGCTACAAGCCAAAGCCTTAGGTTGTGAAGCATTTTAGTGTTATTAGTTGCTTTTGAATGAAAGAACCATTGGAACTATGAGAATAAGACATAAATAGGCCAGAGTAGTGTGTGTAGGCCACCCCTGGTCTTAGTATCCATTTTATGGGGTTTGATCACTCTTTTGTTGAAGAGATCTCTTAGTGAACTTGTGTGTTTGGGTGCTTAGGACCTTGGTAAGCCTAGTGATTAGGTTACCTTGCATAGTAGGGTTGTGATAACCTTCTCTAAGCCCTTTCATTATACCTATGATAGGTATTTAACACTTGACCCCTTCACCTTGGGTGTTGAGGGATTGAAAACTTACCATTGCTCACTGTTTGAAGGCTTCCGCTTGCCACTCCTGCATCAAAATCCCACTATGAATATGCTTTCCTATATAGAAATGTAAGCTTATCATTGATGGTGTCTTTGTCTAATGTTATCAATGGTTTTGATTTCCCAAGTTTGGGGATTATAGTGGTTTGCACATTCTAGCACTAGATTGATGCATTAGATAGAAATTGATAATGTGGCCTCTTTAATAAGACCTCTTTCTACTATAATCTAAGTAATGGGGTCTATCTTCTACCTTTAAAGCTACTTCAAAAACTCCTTTAAATTTATGTGCTCTAGTTTAATATTCCCTACCTTAGGCAGTTGACTATCATAACCCATGAGTTTCTCGTACCCTTGATATTTTTATTTCATTTTGTCTTTTAGAAAAGGTGAAAGGAAATTAACAAATTTTGGGAAAATTTGACAATACCTCACCTTATTTTTAACTCTTTTATAGGTATGAGAACAATATAAGCATGTGACTATTGCAACTGGTAGAGACAGAGGAAGTTAACTTGTCATTTTATTGAGTTGGTGGTGGTTAGCATTTCTTAAAAAACACTTGTAATTTCCATAACTTGTTCTTCTTCAATCCAAAACCCTTGTCTTCAATCTCCAAACATATACACATAAATACATATATGTATGTGTACATGTACTATACATATGTATAATACATACACATACACATACACATACACATACACATACACATACACATACACATACACATACACATACACATACACATACACATACACATACACATGCACATATGCATACGCATACACATACGCACATGCATATGCATACACACACGCACACACACACACATACACACGCGCACACACGTACACATAAACATGCACGCCCATGCCCATGCCCATGCACATGCACATGCACACACACACATACACACACATAGTTTGCACTCTTTTGTACCAAATATTCTGATTCTACCACTCTTCAACTTTTCTTTTCAACCCATTTCTTTATCTCATGCTTTTCTTTTCTCTGTCTTGCCTTTCTTTTCTTTGTTGACGATTTATTTAGTTTTACTAATTGTTGAACTTGTTGATTTAGCCTTTAAGTTTATTTTTTATTTGTTTTTCATTTGTAGAAATCCCCATTGAAATGATACTAAGATATGTAGAAATCCTACTGTGAGTATGCTTTCCTATTTAGAAACATAAGCCTACCATTGATTATGTTTTTGTCTAATGTTATCAATGGGTGATCATTATTGGTTTTGATTTCCTGAGTTTGGGGATTATAGTGGTTTGCACATTCTAGAACTATATTGATGCATTGGATAAAAAATTGAGAATGTGACCTCTTTTATAGGACCTCTTTCTACTAGAATTTGACTAATGGGATGTATATTCAGCATTTCAAGATACTTCAAAAAATCCTTTAAGTTTATGTGCTCTAGTTTAATATTCCATACCTCAGGTAGTTGACTATCAAATCCCATGAGTTTCTCATACCCTTGATATTTGTATTTCATTTTGTCTTTTAGCAAAGGTGAGAGGAAATTAACAAATTTTGGAAAAATTTGGCAACACCTCACCTTATTTTTTAAAAAACTTTTCTAGGTACGAGAACAATATAAGCATGTGACTATTCCATCTAGGAGAAACAAAGGAAGTTAACTTGCATGTGACTATTCCATCTGGTAGAGACAAAGGAAGTTAACTTGCTATTTTCTTGAGTTGGCAGTGGTTAGAATTGCTTTCAAAACCCTGATGTTTTGCAACTTGTTCTTCTTTAATGCAAAACCCTTGTCTATAATCTCTAAACATATACACATAGATACATATCTGTATGTATGTATGTGTATATTTACTATACATATATATAATACACATACACATACACATACATGTACACGTACACATACGCACACACACACATATATATACATATACACACACACACACACACACACATATATATGTATATATATATAGATGTATATATACATATATATATATATATATATATATATATATATATATATATATATACATAAACATATACATACACATACATATATATATATGTGTGTGTACACATTTATGTGTATATATATATATATATATATATATATATATATATATATATATATATATATATATACATATACATATACATATATATATATATGTATATGTATACATATACATATA